>CAUYQV010041539.1:0-28351 GCA_963574575.1 Galagoides demidoff
GAGACCCCTGCCTGTACTAAAAATAGAAAACTTAGCTGGGTGATATGGTGGAATCCGGTAGTCTCAGCTGCTTGGAGTTAAGAGAATTGCTTGAGTCCCAGAGTTTGAGGTTGCTGTGAGCTACGAAGCTATGGCACTCCAGCCTCATTAGAGAAGTCAGACTCTGTTTCAAAATAAAAAAATAAAATAAAAATCAAATAGTTATGGTCTCCTTTATGTTAAGGCTGCTAATCAAATCAAGAGTTGTTTTGGAGGAGGGACATTAAACTCATATCTTTTACTAACTCAAATAATACTGAACTCTTATTGTTTACTTATGTGCCAGGGTCTGTGCTAGACACTTTATTATCTCCCTGACCCTCACCAGAGAACTATGAGGCCAGTACTGGTGTTATCAGCAGGTTACAGACAGGGAGGCAAAGGCACATAGAGGTTATTTGGCCGAGTCTTATAGTTGGCAAGGGAAGGAGCTGTGGTTTGAACTTAAAGATTCTCTGACTCCTGAGCCCACATGTTCATGAGATTTATGTCAACAGAGAATGGGGTCCAGAGAAAGGAGGGTAGTGGATAACTGAACGTGGATGTAGTCAGTTGGAAAGAGTGTTGTCTAATAGATGAGGCTGGGTGAGGGCGTATGGATAAGGGGAAGGCTATGTAGCAGGAAAGTGGGTATCCTGAGCTCTGTGGAAAGGAGGAACAAGTGGAAATGAATACAGAAAAAGAGGAGGAGCAAAGGAGGTGAAAAGGGCGGTTTCATCAGTTTGCTTATGGCTGACTTGATGGAAATCATTTTTGTAGATGTCCCCTTGATCCTGAATTTGCAGGAGGCTGTGTTTCTTTCACCATGTTCAATTACATTTATCAATTGCATAGTTAGCGTGTGATTCTGTATCCATGAGGTCTTGTGATCCTTGTGGGGGTTTTGATTCTGTTTTGCAGCAGATGAAACTGAGAGGCAGGGTACTGGTGGTTAAGGACTCACATTGTTTGCTCTGATCCTGGTGCTCTTCCCAGCCCAACCCAGACAGCCTCCTGTTTGTTCCCCCAGAATGTTTTGCAGGCTATACCTCTTTTCTCTCATGCAGACACCCCTTACCCACTTCATTTTGGTCTGCTCTTATAGGCCTCGTTCATTTCTAAGACATGGTACAAGTTACACACTCCCTACTCCAGTCTGGGTCTGATATTTGGTTCTGTTAATTCATTGTTATGTGGAGAATGCTTTCTGTGAAACACAACAATCTCTAGAAAATATAATTCTCCCTTAATGTATATTTACTAAGTGTATTTATTATTCA
This sequence comes from Galagoides demidoff, assembly GCA_963574575.1. Taxonomy (NCBI): domain Eukaryota; kingdom Metazoa; phylum Chordata; class Mammalia; order Primates; family Galagidae; genus Galagoides; species Galagoides demidoff. Next base: position 1,299 of record CAUYQV010041539.1, read on the forward strand.
TCAGGATGTGCATTTTAAAATGTGAGTCTCGATTCCCTCACTTTTAATCCCAAACAAATGTTAAAAGATTTATTTTCATAATAATCCCGGAATGAGAGCTAAGTAAGCCTCCCTGAACACAGCGTGCCAAGCGGTAGATGTCAGCTCTATATATCCACACTAGATGCCCTGTCTGCAGTTGCCTGTCGTCTTTTACTCTCTCTAGTGGTGATGTACACAAGTGCGCAAGCACACCAGCACCCTTCAGGGCTTCAAATTTGTTGGCACTGACTCTAGGGAAGGAGGACTACATGGGGAAATGTTAAAGTGCCTTTTCTTTGAAAGACAGAGAAAGGTATAGTGGGAGATAAAAAGGCAGATGGATGAAGAAAAGAGTATGTGGGCTGGGAGACAAGAAAATACACAAAAATAAGCTTCCAAGACCTCAAGGTGCCATCAGTATGAATGTTTGAATAGTATATGAAGAATTAAACATGAATGTAATAAGCAGCTCAGAATGAATAATTCCTACTTGCCCATTCTGAAAGAAGAGGAGGCCCCCGAGAGCAGATGCCGGTCTGTGACTGGTGCAGAGGAAATTCTTAGTCAAAGGCTGGTTTACATGACATGATGGCCTCTTCAGCTAGGTTAGGGATCATTTGAACAGGGCACTTCACCTGACTTCTTTGCTCATTAGTGGTCTTTTTTTTTTTTAGAGACAGAGTCTCATTTTGTCACCCTCAGTAGAGTGCTATGGTGTCACAGCAACCTCCAACTCTTGGGCTTAAGTGGTTCGTTTGTCTCAGCCTCCTGAGTAGCTGGGACCAACAGGTGCCTGCCACAATGCCCGGCTATTTTTTTTGTTGTGGTTTGGCAGGGGCTGGGTTTGAACCCACCACCCTTAGTATATGGGGCCAGTACTCTACTCACTGAGCCACAGGCACCACCCCATTAGTGGTCTTTATCACAGTTCCAAGTGCATCTATTTCATACATTCCTCAAGATCCCAGAATGTAGAAGTTTCCTGGTTATCTGTTTGAGAAGCTTTTCTCATTGGGAAGACTAATGAAGAGCTTCCTTCCTAACCAACTATTATAATAATGTTTTTACAGTAAACCCTGTAACACCTAAAATATATTAATAGATGGGGCGGTACCTGTGGCTCAAAGGAGTAGGGTGCTGGCCCCATGTCCTGGAGGTTGTGGATTCAAACCTGACCCCGGCCAAAACCTGAAATTAAAAAAAAATAGACAATGCTGAGACATGAGTCTAAATAGTTCAGTTAAAAATAGTTCAATTGAAGATGTCAATGCAAACACAAATCTTGGAATATTTTCTCCTTCAAGGGTGAGCACCACTATAACCAAACCACAGATATAACCAGTTTTGCAGCTAGAGTTATAAATACACAGTAAAAATAAAAGTTAATAAGAGAACAACTTTACAGTTTATTTAACAGTTGTTTTCTTCAATGGATAAAGTCAATGAATCTAAAGCAGAGTTTGATCCCTATGGTTCCTTTTCTTTTCTTTTCTTTTCTTTTTAGAGACAGAATTTCACTTTATCACCCTTGGTAGAGTGCTGTGGTGTCATAGCTCACAGCAACTTCCAGCTCCTAGGCGTAGGCAATTCTCTTGCCTCAGCCTCCCAAGTAGCTAGGACTACAGGCACCTGCCACAATACCCAGCTATTTTTTTGTTGCAGTTTGGCTAGGGCTGGGTTCAAATCCGCCACCCTCATTATATTGGGCTGCTGCCCTATCCACTGAGCCACAGGTGCTGCCCAGATCCCTATGGTTTCAAATATACTTCAAATGAGTAGAAGCAAGGATAGGTAGAGGGAAAGGAATCCATTGTTCAATGGACAGATGCTGAGTCCTACAGATCCCATTCTGTTATAATAAATTCTTCAAATATAATTTCAAAGAAGAAAAATATTTGGGGAAATACTTGCATTGTATTACACATTTATGGTGTCCGGTATAGGGAGAAAAAAATGGAGCTGGTTTCTACTTACTTTGCAAATATAATCCCATCGTATGTATAAAGATATACTAGCTAGCCTGCCACAGTGGCTCATGCCTGTCTAGCACTCTGGGAGGCTAAGGTGAGTGGATCACTTGAGCTCACAAGTTTGAGGCCAGGCTGAGCAAGAGTGAGACCTGGTCTCTACTAAAAATGAAAAACTGAGGCAAGTGACTTGCTTGAGCCCAAGAGTTTGAGGTTGTTGTGAGCTATTACACCATAGCACTCTACCATGGGCAGACAAAATGAGACTTTCTCAAAAAAAAAAAAAAAAAGATGTACGAGCTAGATAATAATTAAAATTGAAGAGCAGATTTGACCGAAACATCAATTTTACTCATCTAATAAAATAATTTTAAAAAAAGCAAAACAATTTTAAGGAATTAATGGAAAATAGCCACTTTCTAAAATTAAAAGAAAAAAATGATAGCAAATCAAATCAACTCTTTGTATAGTGCTTAGTCTGTGACCTCTGTCTCAAACTTTTCCGTTCAATGCCACCACTTTTTCTTCTCTGGTGGGTTTCTTGTTGACCAATGCCTTCCAAGTTAGCTCATCTGACCGGGAACAAAAACGTTGTCCTCACTGTGAGCTACTAAGTGATGTGACCTCTAAATTCTTGCCATAGCCCTTAGCATTTGATAAATGAATTAAACGGAAATAATTGGTTACTTCTTGCTGAACTTGATGCTGGTTATAAATGTCACTGGTGTCATACAAAACAATTTATAAATTATTTTGAAAAGAATTGTTTCAACTACAGAGCAGGCAATGAAAGAGACAAATGGGAATGATTTTTGAGAGGGCTTTTCTATAATGACATCATAAGAGCCAAGAGGATTTCTGTAGCAATTCATTTCATGCCAAGAACAGGAAAAACGGCATAGCAGGCCTAATGTTTCCACATTTGTCTGTTGTTTTACCTTTTCCTAGGTGATAGGAGAAAAATAAAAGGAGGGATGGTACAAAGATGTCAAATCAGCTTAAGTATTAGTTTACATGTGTCAATTTATGTTACCTCCTACTAAATTTCATGAAACCCCTCTGCTAACCAAAGAATAGTCAGACACAAGATTAGTTGGATGTTACTATCCTTTGTCTCAAAATATAGCAGATGTGAAAGTAACAATGGTTAGCATTGCATGCTGCACCAAACGGGTTTTACATTTTTAGTAAAATTTCCAAATGAGCACTGCATCCCTGCAATGTTGTCAAAGGTTATGTTTAGTTCATGAGACAGGCTCAAAACGATGAAGTTTTTCTCTCATACGAATTCCCAAGATGAGAAAAAATTTAAAAAGCAAATTAAGTGGAGAGGAAGTAAATGAGACATTATTTCTCTAAAGTTGTTTTATTGCCTGCCAGGAAAATATCTTCAGGAGATGGACTGAAAAGGAAAAGATTTTTGTAGTGAGCATCTGAGCCACAGCAGATTTGTGGGTGTTATTGGTTTTTTCAGACATCAAAAGCGAACTGTGTGAAAGATGATGGAGGTGCTCAAACAGGAATGGGGAATGAAAATGAGCAAATAGAAGATCATGCTCAATAAAAACACAAAATGATAATCAGAATAAATGAGACTATCAGTGCACAAGTAGAAGAAAATCAACTAGGAACATCTGTTCAGGTGAGGCTGAAATTAAGAGAATAATCAGACTCTGGTTGTGTGCATTTGGAAAAAGTCTATGAAAGGTATGATGAGTAGCATCTCATCCTTTGCCCATGTGCAATGATCATATGTATACTACCTTTGTACCTTCATTAAAATTGTGTTTTGTGGCTGTGAGTATCAGACCTGCCAAGAAACATAGGTTTAAAGCAAAACTGCAATCAGATATGCTTTGGAGATTAAGAAAATTTTAACTGGGTAATGAAAATTTCTCAGAAAAATATGCAAAGATATAGTAGTCACAAAAAACATTTCTAAGTGAGGCTTCAGAGGCATAAATCACAATAGTATCAGGCCACACAAATCTTTGAAGAAGTAATATACATATAATATAAAGACTGTTTAGATCAAATATATTGAATTCTGATTCTGGAAGAGATAGGATACACACACTTCTCCCTCTTTGCTAAATGCTGTTTAAAATTCTGGTAATTATGCATAAAATAAATATAAGACAACTCTGAAAGATAGAAAGAGACAGATGAGTTAGAGACCTTGGGATTTGAGGAAAACCATGTAATTGAGTTCCTTGGGTTTTATTTTTAACAGCATTTACTAGCAACCTGGAAATGATGAACGTAAAAACAACGGAAGAGCTCCAAGAAAAGTCAGGTCCATTTAGCTCAAGAACCAGAAAAGGGTGATTGTGGTAAAACATTAAATTTTTGAAAATTATTGCCTATTTTATCCATATGCCATTGAAAAACACTTATCCCTTGTTGGGGGAGACTGGGGAGCCTGGACTTCCGCTCCTACCTGGTGGCAATGAGGCACCCCTCCATCTCCTTGCTGGCCTTGTGTCAGGGAATGGAAACCTGGGACTGACGCCTCCTCCCAGAGGTCACAGCCTCTCTCTTCCCACTGTGGTATGAATGGACACCTCAACCTCCACTCCCTCTCAGCAGAAATGAGGCAGGCTCCTATTCTCCCATGCTATTGTGTCAAAGGAGATGTGGTGAAACAGGAAATTTAAATAAGATCCAAAGCCTAGTCAGATAATCTCTGTAATGTCCAATAAATGCAATAAAATCAAACACTTGTCCTACTGAGAACCAGGAAAAGCTCACCTTGAATGATAAGACAATGAGCAGATACAATGCTAAGGTGGTTTAGATGTTGAAGTGATCTGACAAGGATGTTCAACCATTACAGAAATGTTTCAGTGAACAATTATGAACACACTCGAAACAAATGAAAAACATGGAAAGTATCAGCAAAGAAATAGTAGATGTAAAGAACCAATGTATGTTAGCACTGAAAAATACAATAAACAAAATTAACATTTACTGTTGTTATGCTTAACATTGGAATGGAGAGGACAAAGGAAAGAATCAATGAACTTGAAAATAGAACAATAGAAATCTCCTTCTTTAAACAGAGTGAAAATAGACTGAAAAATAATGAACAGAGCTGCAGAGGTCTATGGTACTATAACAAAAGATCTAATAATCGTATCACCCAAGTCTCAGAAGGAGCAGAGGAAAAGTATAGGGATAAAGAAGTAGTCAAAGAAATAATGGCTGGAAATGAAAGTACATAATAGAATAAAATGGAGTCTGTCAGGCTAGGGCAGACAGGACACAGTTGGTCTGATCCGTTTAGGTCCTGCCTCACCTTCACCCTGTCTCCCATTCTTACTACTTTATAAATTACTCCCACCCTGGAGATACATGTCTTAGAATAGTTTAGGTGGATTGATTTAGGAGATTAACTTTTGAATTGAAATTTGTTTTGGGTCATGAGTTATACTGATTATTGATTACTATGGGTCATGGGTACTACTAATTATTGTTTAAGGTAAGAGTTAACATGGTCTTCACTTTGAACTTAAATGTATAAAACTGTAATGTTGGAAATGGAAGATCAGAACAGTCTTAGAGAGCTACTCTCACTGTTCTTCAGAATCCTGACAAATAAAGTTTGGTGGACATATCCCCATCTCTGTGTATTGGCTGACAGTGACAGGTGGCTGGACTTTCTTTGTCCAGTGACAGAAATGTCTCAAGATTGGCAAAAGACAAACCTATAAAACCCAACAGACTGGGAGGTGCCTGTGGCTCAAGGAGTAGGGCGCTGGCCCCATATGCTGGAGGTGGTGGGTTCTAACTCAGCCCCAGCCAAAAACTGCAAAAAAAAAAAAAACCCAACAGACTACAAAAATGTACAAAATATGAACAAATTCAGGAACTTGAGCTAATCTCAAACAGAAAAATCAAAGAAATCCATGCCAGGACTTATCATTAAGAGGCAGCCTTGATAAGCAGATTGTTTTAATGCTTAGAAGATTGTAGGAGCACTTGCACACTTGTCCTTCAGGGGCTCCATAAGCTGGAAATGCTAACTGCTTCATGGGCAAGTTTTGGAATTGCCTTTTCTTTTGTTTTGCTTTTTTTGTTTTTCTTCCCAGTTGTTAATCCTGTGGAATGGTATATAATCTATATCAATCATGTTTACACAAATCAATATATTTTAATGACTTTTAAAATAAAAAGGACCTATTTTTCAAAAACAATAACTCAAAATCCATCATGAACCTAAGTGTAAAGATAAAACTATCAATTCCTAGAAGAAAATGTAGAAATAAGTATTTGTGTCCTTGGGTTAGGCAGACTCCTTTGTTATGACACCCAAAGCACAAGCAACAAAAGAAAGTGAATAGATTGGATATGATTAAGAAAGTGAAAAGGCAACATACAGATGGGAGAAAATATTTGCAAACCATGTATCTGATAGGAAAATTGTATCTGGAATATATAAAGAACTCTTACAACTCAATAATAAAGAGATATAAGTCAACTGAGAATTGAGCAAAGATTCTGAGTAGACATTTCTCCAAAGATATAGAAATGACCAATGAACACATGAAAAGATGCTCAACTGTATTGGCCACCAGGAAAATGCAAAACAAAACCACAGTGAGGTGATCACTTCCCACCTACTCCATGGCTCTGATACAAACCACAGATAATAGCAAGTGTTGATAATGATGTGGAGAAAGTGAAATCTTCATGCTTTGCTAGTAAGAATGTGAAATCATACAGCATCTTCCTAAAACAATCTGATGTTTCCTTAAAATGTTAAACATAAAGTTACCATGTGACCCAGCATTTCCACTCTCAGGTAAATGCTGAAAGGAATTTAAAATATATGTGAACGTAAAAACTATAAACAAATGTTTTTAGCAAAATCATTCATAATAACCAAGAAGTAAAAACAAAAATGCTCATTGAATTCTGAATGGATAAATGAAATGTGGTATATATAGGCAATGTAATATTATTCAGCAATAAAAATGTACTGTTACATTTTGCAGTACAGTTGAAACCTAAAAATACTATCATAGGTGAAAACAGCCAGTCGCAAAAGAGCACATTGTACGTAGTAAGATTCCATTCACAGAAAATGTCCCAAAAGGTAAATCTATAGAGACAAGAAACAGATTAGTGGTTGCCTGGGGATGGGGGTTGAGGGGAAATAGAAAAGGATAGCTTATGGGTAGGGTTTAATTTGGGGATGCTGATAAATGTGCTAAAATTGGTTGTGGTGATGGTTGCACAACTCAGTGAATGTAATAAAAATCACTGAATGGCATATTTTAAAATCATATTAAGTTATTATCTAGTTCCTACTACATGTAAGACATTGCAATTGGTCTTACCTGAATATTCCGTCTGCAATTTGGGGGAAAATGTGTGTTTTGCTAGGTCAGCAAGTCAATACTGGAAGTGTTTTGTCCTAGAAGCCTCAATGTTGTGAAGAAGAAAGAAGAGGGAGAAAAAATAGAAAAGAGAAGGGATCACAATTTTAAATTTGGCTCAGTCATTGTGATTATAAATTCCTGCAAAGAAATGACTGCTGCAAATGAATCTATATAGAACAAATAATAACTCAACCATGGGTCTCTGAAAAAATTTGCATTTAAAGCTGTTCCATTGCAGGTATGGAATAAACATTTGGTGAATGAATAAATGCAGAAAAATGAATAGCAACTTAGATCTAAGGATTTTATATTTTTATTGACAATACAGTTATGAAGGATAGATCCTTCCAAAGATTAATAATGATCTTTATTAATCCTATGTATTATCTTTAAGTATATATGTGTATCTTGTTTAAGAAAACTTTTCTTATCCAAGGTCATAGATATAGTCTTCTATATTTTTCTATAGTTAAGTATTTTGATTAAATATATGCCCAGTTTCAGAATAAATATTAACTAGTAACTTTAGAAGACCAATATAGATCTTTTGGAGTCCCATATAAAGGGTCGGCACTTCAAATGACCGTATCTGTGCTACTAGCATGGTTTTCTATGCTATTTCATGGTGAATAATAATTGCAATGATGCTAGTTTACATCATAGGGTGCAATGTCTTCTAAGGTATATTCTAAAGAGCAATAGTTTTGTGAGATATCAATATATATTACTCAAAATAGTATGTGAAGTAATGAGATTAAACATTGTATATATCATATTTTATATATAATTTATATAATAAATTATAAATACATTATACAGATATAATTTATGTATAGTATGTAATATATCAAATGTTATATAATAATATATAACATATGACCTTTAGTACTCATGGAATGACCATATAATAGATGCCCTGAGATACTTTTAAAGAATGGAATATGTGCCTCCTTTGCAGAAAGGAACCAGAATAGTAAGTAGATTCTCACATTTTGAACAGATTGTGTAGGAGAAATGCTAGGATTCACCAGGAAGTGATAGGAAGCAACAAAAATGGATAAGAAGAGAAATGGATAAGAAGAGGGTTCAGGGCAACTCATGTAGCCAGGGACTTGCTAAGAGTCAGAAGATCGTGGATGTGGGGAAACAGTAAGAGAGAGACAGCCCCAGGGTTCGACATTTTGAGATGAGCTTTTAGGATCTTGGCTACAAGAGAACCACCGTGCAATTCTGGGGCCTAACAGGGATCTGCCTGGAAATTGCACAGAGAGAGATGTTGCACCAGAAAGGCAACCCATGCAGAATCTCCCAGGTACTGAGCCTAGAACAGTTTGAGCTGGGGACCTTTCAGACAGTCCAGATACTGGGGAACTGCAGGTGCATCTGCAGGTGTATCTGCAGCTGCCATGAGTCCCTGATGAGGGCTAGAGGATCCAAAGTGCTTCCATACCCCCTGGGAAGGTCCCACCACACTGCCACAGACTGCAGTTGGGACTGAGCCATGAATGGACATAATTTTTCTAGCTTCTTGCCCACCCTGCTTACCAGGGAGGAGCCAAGACACCATTTAGAGAGTTTGACACCTGGCTGCACCTTGCTCTCGGGCTGAGTTTTGGTTGTGGCTGCCATCCAGATGTGGAGGGGCAGGGAAACCAGGTTTTTCAAGACACGCGTGGGACAATACCCACTTTGTGGCAATAGGCTGCTGTGAGACCAAGTCTTGAGAAAATCACACTCCGCAGTTTCCCACCAATGCATCTTGCCTGAGAAAAGGCTTATTTCCTCTGGTCATGGGACCAAGGCACCATTTTGGCAACTGAAAGCTGGGCAGCACCCCACCCTCAGGCTGAGTTAAAGTTGATGCAGCTGTAGCCCCACCTAGCTGAGGAGGGACAAGAAAGCCCCCACTCTCTTGCACACATCTAGGGCAAGGCCTACTGCCTGGCAACAGGCCACTGTGAAACCAAGAAATAAGCAAACTACACTCGCCCAGTGTCTTGCCTATGCTGTTTTCCTGGAAGGGGCCCCACCCTCTCTGTTCACAGGTCCAATATGCCATTTTGGGAGTTTAAACCTGGGTAATACCCAATGCTTGGGTTGAGTTCAGGCTGACACAGTTGTGGCCCTGCCCAGCTAAGGAGGGACAGGGAAGCCTGAGCTCTTCTATACAAACCCAGAACAATCCCCCCTGCACTGCTGGGGGCTCCTGTGAGGCTGATGCAAGGAGGCTGTACTCCCCACAGTTTTTTGCCCATGCCACTTGCCTGAAAGAGACCCTGCCCTATTTGATTGCAAGTCCATACCCAGCACCATTTTGAGTCAAATGCTGGACCATGCCCTGCCCTCAGGCTCTGTTCAAGGTGATGTGGCTGCAACCTCCACCCAGCTGGGAAAGGCCAAAGGAGACCAGGTTGTCCTAAGCACACTTAGGACAATACCTACTACCCTGTTACGGGTAACTGTGGGACTGGGTTCTAGCCCACCTAATCCATTATAGATATCAGCATCATCAACACAGACCTCTTGGATTCTAGAGGGTGGCTCCACCACCACTACTGGCACCTCTTATATCATATCAGCTTCTCAGGGCCCTAAGGACCTACCGATATAGCTGGCCTTCTGCTCTAATTACTAGCTCCTGAGCAAGTCACATGAAGGCCCAAGTACACACTGCTACCAGTATAAGCTGGTCTAGGGCCTAAACCAGACATACTTAGCCCACTGCTGCCACTGCTGCCACTACTAGGGAACAAAGACTGGGTTGACTGGCATTTAAGTCCCCAGCAAAGCTACACCACAGCCTCAATTAATGACTATACCCTAAGCCACTAAGGAAATCACAAACACCAGTGAGTCTGTGTACCTTAGAAATCATAAAAAGTTTATATTACTTCTGGCATTCAAAATTAAAGCCAAAATGTGCTACTCAACCAAAACATATATACATCTTCACAAGTGATTGCTCTATCAGCTGCATAAATATCAAAGGAAGGGTATAAGAAACGTGAAGCAAGGAAGGAGCAAGGAAATATGACATCAACCATTGTCCAGCAGTGAATCCCAAATCAAAAAGAATTCCTGGCTGGGCACAGTGGCTCATGCCTATAATCCTAGCACTCTGGGAGGCTGAGGCTGACAATCACTTGAGCTCATGAGTTTGAGACCAGCCTGGGCAAGAGTGAGAACTGGTCTCTAAAAATAGCCAGGCATTGTGGCCGGTGCCTGTAGTTCCAGTTACTCAGGAGGCTAAGGCAAAGAGGATCATTAGAGCCCAACAGTTTGAGGTTTCTGTGAACTATGATGCTCTGGCACTCAACTCCAGGGCAACTGAGTGAGAATCTATCTCCAAAAAAAAAAAACTTATAATGCTGGATAAAGAGTGCCAAATATTGAGTCCAAGGAAACTCAATGAGATCTAAGCAAAATTTGAAAACCAATACAAGAAATCAGAAAATCAATTCAGGATACAAATTAAAAATTTATCAAGGAAATAGACACCTTATAAAAAAACAACAGAAATTCCAGAGCTGAAAAATTTATTGAAAGAAATACAAAACATATTAGAAAGAAAAAAAGTAGGGTGGTGCCTGTGGCTCAAGGAGTAGGGCACTGGCCCCATATACTGGAGGTGGTGGGTTCAAACCTGACCCTGGTCAAAAAAAAAAACCAAAAAACCTGGGGGGAAAAAAGCAGAAGAAAGAAACTCAGAACTTGAATAAGATATTTTAAAATAATATAATCAGACAAAAGTAAGGAAAAAGAATAAAAATAATGAGCAAAGCCTTTGAGACATGTGGGACTACATAAAGTGAAAGAACTTATAAATTATTGGTATTCCTGAGAAGGAAGAAATGGTAAAATTTAAGACAGCCTATTTAAGGAAATAATCCATGAAAACATTTTACAAATAGCTAGAGAGTTACAAATTTAGATACAAGAGGCCCTGTGATTCCCCAGGCAAATACATTGCACAGAAGACTTCACTATGGCCTATTATAAGTAGAATAAGTAAAGTCAAAGTGAAAGAAAAATTTTAAAATTAGCAAGAGAAAAGAGTCTAGTCACCTATAAAGGAAACCCCATCAGACTAACAGTGGACTTTTCAGCAGAAACTTTATAGGCCAAGAAGGAATGAAATGGCATTTCTAAAGTGCTAAAAGAAAAAAAACCTGTCAGTCAAGAATTTTATATCCTGACGAATAAGTTTCTTAAATGAAGGAAGAATAAAGTCTTCCCCAGACACGCAAATGGTGAGAGAATTTGTCACCATTATACATACTGACTCTGTAGGAAATGCTCAAAAATGCTTTAAACTTGGAAACCAAAGGCCAGTGTTCATCACCATGAAAACACATGAAGATATAAAACTCAAAGTCTAATGAAACAACCACACAAAGGAGGAAGAGGAAGGAATCAAATGGCAATGTGACAGAAGTTCAGCAATCCACAAGTACAAAAAAGCAAACAGGCAAAGAAAAAGAAACAAAGAGCTTATAAACCAATTAGAAATCAATTAACAATATGGCAAAGAATAAAGCTTCACATACCGGTATTAACCTTGAATGTGAAGGGATTAATGCTTCACTTAAAAGACATAGATTGGAAGAGTGGATTTAAAAAATGGCCCAACTGGGCTATGCCTGCGGCTCAGTAGGGCACTGGCCCCATATACTGAGGGTGGTAGGTTCAAAACTTGCCCCAGCCAAACTGCAACAAAAAGTAGCCAGGCATTATGGCGGGTGCCTGTAGTCCCAGACTTGCTGAGGCAAGAGTATCGCCTAAGCCCAAGAGCTGGAGGTTGCTGTGAGCTGTGACATAACAGCACTCTACTGAGGGCAACAAAGTGGAACTTTGTCTCTAAAAAAAAAAAAAAAAAAAAGACCCAACAAATCCTGCTTAAAAGAAACTCACCTTACCCAGAAAGACACATATAGACTAAGAATAAAGGGGTAGAAAAATATACCATGAAAACAGAAACCAAAAGTGAACAGAAGTAGCTATGCTTAGATAAAACTGACTTTAAATCCAAAATAGTAAGAAAAGACAAATAAGGTCATTATATGATGATAAAGGAATCAATTCATCAAATTAATATGACAATCCTAAGTAATATGTACCCAACACCAAAGCATTCAGATTCACAAAACAAATACTACTAGACCTAAAAAAAGAGATAGCAACAGAGTAATGGTGGGGGAATTCAACACCCCACTCACAACACTGAACAGATCATTGAGACAGAAAATCAAGAAAGTTGGGCTTTAAACCAAATGAACTTAACACAGACATTTACAGAACATTCCCCAAGAATATACATTCTTGTCATTAGCACATGAAACATTCTCCAAGATAGACCACATGTTAAACCACAAATTTAAAAATTTTTAAAAATCAAAATCATATCAAGTATCTTCTCAGAGCACAGTGGAATAAAGCTAGAAATCAATGTGAAGAGGAACTTCAGAAACTACTGAAATACATGAAAATTAAACAACATGCTACTGAAAAATCACTGGGTCCACAAAAATTAAAAAGGGAAATCTAAATTTTTTTTTGAACAAATGAGAATGAGATCACAACATACAAAACCAGGGGGATATAGTAACAGCAGTGCTAAGAGTGGAGCTTATAGCATTAAATGCCTCCATGAAAAGGTAGAAAAATCATAAACAACCTATTATCACACCTCAAGGAGTTAGAAAGAGAAGAACAAATGAAACCCAAAGCTAGTAGAAAAAAAAATAATAAAAATCATAACAGAACTAAATGAAATAGAGACAAAGAAGAAAACTACAAAGGATCTATAGAACATAAAGTTGGTTCTTCAAAAGGATAAACAAAATGGATAAACCACTAGGTAATTTAACTGAGAAAAGAATAAAGAAGATCAAAATAAAGAAAATCAGAAATGAAAATGGAGACATTTCCACTGAGGCTTTAGAAATATAAAAGATCATCAGAGACTATTATGAACAACTAAATGCTCACAAAATAGAAAACCTAGAGTATCAGGATAAATTCCTAAAAATGTTCAACTTCCCAAGATTGAACCAGGATGAAATAGAACTCCTAAATAGACCAATAATGAGCAGTGAAATTGAATCAGTAACAAAAATCTCCCAATTAAATAAAGTTCAGGACCAGATGGATTCACAGCTGAATTCTACCAGACATACAAAGAAAAGCTAATGCCAATTCTATTGAAACTGTTCCAAAAGATTGAGAAGGAAGGACTTTCCCTAACTAATTCTATGAGGGCAGTGTCACTCTGATACCAAAGCAAGGAAAGATCACAACCAAAATGAATGAATGAAACAGGCCAATGTTTCTGATGAATATAGATGCAAAAATCCTCAAAAAAATATTTGCAAATCAAATCCAATAGCACACCAAAAAGATAATTCACTGTGATCAAATGGGTTTAATACCAGCATTGTAAGGATGGTTCAGCATGTGCAGGTAAATAAACTTGATATACCACATACACAGAATTAAAAACAAAAAGCATATGATCATCTCAATAGACACTGAATGCTTTTTATGAAAAGCATTTGATAAAATTCAGCATTTCTTCATGGTAAAGATCTTAAAAAATTCAGCATAGAAGGAACATGCTTTGAGATAATAGAAGCCATATATGACAAACTCATAGTCAAAATCACACTGAATGGGGAAAAATTGAAAGTATTCCACATTCTAAGATGTGGAATAAGAAAAGGATGCCCATTTTTTTTTTTTTTTTTTTTACCTCTTGTACTAAACATGGTACTGGAAGTACTAGCCAGAACAATCAGGCAAGAAAAAGAAAGAAAGGACACCCAAGTTAGAAAAGAATAAGGCAAATTAACTCTTGTTTGTTGATGATATGATCTTATATTCATATGATCAAAGAATTAGTCCAAAAGACTCATAGATTTGATAAGTGAATTTAGCAAAGTCTCAGGTTATAAAATTAATGTACAAAAATAAATGGCATTTTTATATGCCAACAACAACCAAATTGAGGACCAGATCAAGAACTCAATTCCTTTTACAATAGCTGCCAAAAAAAAAAAAAAAAGGATAAATTTAACCAAAGAGGTGAAAGAGCTCTATGAGGAGAACTACAAATCACTGATGCAAAAAATCATAGATGGCACAAACAAACTGAATAATGTCTCATGATTATGGATTAGAAGAATCAGTGTTGTTAAAATGGCCATAGTGCCCAAAGCAATCCACAGATTCGGTGCAATTCTTATCAAAATACCAATGTCATTTTTTACAGAATTAGAAGTAACAATTCTAAAATTCATATAGAATCAAAAAAGAGCCCAAATGGTCAAAGAGTCAAAGCAATATTAAGTGAAAAGATCAAATCTGGAAACATCACATGATCTGACTTCAGATTATAATACAAGGCTAAGTAACCAAAGCAGCATGTGCTAGCATAAAAGTAAACACATGGATCAATAGAACAGAATAGACAGCCCCAAAATATTTCTACTCCCCAAACCCACACAGCCCTACCAACACCTGACTCATCCCACTGAGGATAACTACTGCCCTATCCAGCCAGAAGCAGTTTCGGAAGACAGACCATCGCTCCCTGAAAACCCCTTTTAATAAGATTTGGGAATGTTGGGGGCCTAAGGCAGCCACACACAATTGCTTTTCCTGGCTTCCTCCTCCTTTTTTCCTAAAACAAAGAGGCAAAGGATCTGGCTAGCTCCACCCTGAGAAGTTCTGAAAGGCCCTAAACTGACAGGCAACCTGTGGAATGTGCCCTCCCCCACGGTTCCATCTAAAGGTGGTCTCTAACTGCCTCCAGGTGCAGACAGCATCTCTGCATTGCCCAGGCAGATCACCCTCCCCTTTCAATAAATCTGGCCTGAGCATCTCCTCTGAGGCTGTGTCTCTGGGTGCCACCCTTTACACCTTTCAAAACCATACCTACAACCAACTGATCTTCAACAAAGCAGATAAAAATATACACTGGGGAAAGGAACCCCTATTTAATAAATGGTGCTGGAAAAATTAGATATCCACATGCGGAAGAATGAAACTATATCTTCACTGCTTACAAAAAAAAATTAACTCAAGATGGATTAATGACTTAAATGTAAGACTTGAACCCATCAAAATATTAGAATGAAACCTAGGAAAAACTATCTTTGACATTGGCCTCAGTAAAGAAGTTATGACTAAGACCCCCAAAGTAAATACAACAAAAACAAAATAAATAAATGGGACTTAAACTAAAAAGCTCTGCACAGCAAATATATAATCGCAGAGTAAATAGAATAAATGTAGAATGGGAGAAAATATTTTCAAGCTACACATCTGACAAAGTTCCCCTATCTAGAATCTACCCAGAGCTCAAACACATCAGCAAGAAATAGCAACTATTCCATTACGAAGTGGATAAATGATATGAGCGTGCATTTTTTAAAAAGAAGATACACACATGGCCAACAAATACATGAAAAAATGCTCAACATTTCATGCTCGACTAATCATCAGGAAAATGCAAATTAAAACCACAGGGAGATATCATCTTATTCCAGTTTGAATGGCCATTATTAAAAAGTCAAAACACAATAGATGTTGGTTGTGGATGCAGTGAAAAAGGAACACATACTCATATTTACTGTTGATGGGAATGTAAATTAGCAGAGTCTATGGTGATCAGTGTAGAGATTTTTCAAAGAAATAAAAGTTGATCTACTTTGATTCTGCAATCTAATTATTGAATTATTTCTAATTAAAGAAAAACATTATTATATCGAAAAGATACCCTGTACTCATATGTTTATAGCAGCACAATTCACAATCACAAGGGTATGGAATCAACCTAAGTGAACCTTGACTGATGAGTGGATAAAGAAAATGTGGCATATATATGCTCACACACACTAAAGTAAAACTCAACAGTAAGCAAGTGTGAAATAATGTCTTTTTCAGCAACTTGGATGGAAGTGGAGGCCTTTATTCCGAGTGACATAACTCAGGAATAGAAATATAAATGCTGAATGTTTTCACTTATATTAGGAACTAACCTATGGCTCTGTAAAGACACAGATTGGTAAATAGATATTGGAAACTCAAAAGGGGGCAGGATAAAAGGAGGTAAGGGATGAAAAATTATCTATGGGGTATACATAGTACTGGATGATGGGTACATTGAGCCCAGGCTTCATTACTATATAATATATATGTGTAGTGGAAAAAAAATTGGGTTTCAAGGTTAAAAAAAATGTATGAAAGCAAAAAAAGGACACTTAAAAAACAGATTTGTTTTCCTCACTTGGACAGTATATCTTCACTTCAAGGGCAAGGTTGCCAGGTGTCAGAGGTGGAGGGGAATGCATCTTTATTCTGATAATGGTCTTCAGGCAATTCTAAGATATTTCTACCCCTCTTCAGCAACCTCTCTCCAATTCGAGAATCACAGGTTTTAGTATCCTGATGTGCATGTGATTTTCCAGCATGGAAATTGTTTCCTGAGTTTGTGTGAGATCAGAACCCCAATTTTATGCAGAACTGGGGCCAGAAGACTTGTAGCCATGCTTTTGCCATCAACAGAGTGCTTGCTTGTGTCTGACCTTGTGATTTGATTCTCTTGCTATCCTTGTGATACAAACATTTTCATTACCATGTTAAAAACAAGGAAACTAAGTTAGAAGTGATGGTGTTAGAATTGAAATGTAAATTTTTGATCTCTTAAGTCTGAATCTTCTTTAATGGTCAAAAGCCCAGATTGAGCTAGGCTATTAGCATAACATTTATTATAGAAGAATCAATAGTGTTAGAGAGATTTTAAACTCACATTTTCAAGACTCTCATAAAATTAAAACTTTAGATGTGCTATGGAGAAAAATGACATAAATGGTATACCATAAAGGTTTAGTTTAAGTGCTACAAAGCCCTATGTCAACACAAACTCTAAAAATTTATGATTCTCTTCTCAATAATTGAAATCTGTTTTTGAAAGTGCATATTTATATATAAAAAAGGAGAAGAACATTAGAGCTGACATAATACTGTCAGATGTTGGCCATATGGAAAAATTTAAATTGTCATAAAAGCTGGCCAGTTATAAAATGTTTTAGATAGTTTTTTTAAAATCACATTTTAAGCATTTGAGCAATATGCTCAAAAATACATTGGTGAACTACATTAGTAATTGCTTTAACTGTAACTTTGTATGATCTTTCCATATGTAATTAATTGTTTTTGAACTGATCCGTGCACTAGGCAATGAAATACAATTGGGGTGTGGATAAGACATTAAAAGGGAACATTTTCCAAACTGCATTTATTAATCCTCGTTTGTGAATACCCATGTCTAGTATTAGCTGGGTGTAGTTAGTATTGGGTACTTGATCACCTACTATGTGGAGGGCACTATATAAGCTCTGCAGGTAGACATATTATATACATGAAGAAACAGGATAGAAAGTTGATGAAAATTATGCTCAAGCCTAATTTCAAACCTGGGTCTATTTGGTTTCAATTTTTTTCCCCTTTATAATTTGCTTTTAAATTAAAAATTAAATTAATTAATTTCAATCAATTTAAATTAAAATCCTCTAACCTAAAAAGTAATGTCTTAAAAATTTTGGAAAAATCCTAGAAATACCAATAATGAGATGTGGAAAATATATATCACCTGTAGTTATACCAGCAACAAATAACTCCTTACTTTTAGTATATTGAAGTGTTTTCCATTTTTTAAATGAATATGCATATTCAATTTTTTATGAAAAAAGTTATTTTGTCTTTCTTTTTTTTTATTTTGTCTTTCTTAATTAACAGTATTTCTAGAACATCTTTTTCATTTCATTGAATACTCTGACAACTATTATTTATTTATTTAATTTTTTAATGTAAGTGAGGTAGGTTATAGTCTCTCATAACTCTCCTAATTACTGTATTTTATTCCATTTCTGACAACTTTTAATAGCTGCATAATATTTTATTCTGTGGGTATTCTATAATTTAATTAACCACTCACTTACTTTTGTATGTATAGATCATTTCAACTTTTATTATTATAAACATATCCATCATTTTTGTCAATAAATCTTTGGGCCCTTCTCTGATCATTTTCTTTAGCTAAATTTCTGAAAATAGAGTTTTTGGCTGTAAAGCTGAGAACGTAAATTGTAAATTATCCATCAGAAATAGTACATTGGTTTACATTTGCACCAGCAGTAGATGAGAGCTCCTCTTTCATTTTCCCACATTTTTACTAACATTGGGTACTTAAAATTGTTTTCATAACTCACAGCCATTCTGTGCTACTTCTGTAGGCATTAAAACTTCAGTTTTATACATGAGGCATTGTCAATTCAGTTATCAGTCATTACAAAATTCATATACTTATTAAATACACTAGAAAGTTACTTATTTATGTGAAGCTTATGTAATGACCTGTGATCATACATGCCGAACTCTGTTTTAGGAACTGGGGTGACAGAGTGATGAATGAGACAAATGTCCTGCCCTCATGGGAAGTACATTCATGCAGGCCTTGATTATTTTAGTGAAAAACTATTCCTGGTAATGTAAAACAGTGAATATTTTATATTTTGGCACATCTCTCATCATATACAAAAAAAAATACCTTTTTACTTTAATCAGTGTGTCTTGATAGGCAGAGGAATTTGTAGCCAAGTTTAGGCTATATGAATTTATAAAACTAATGTGATAATGGGATTATGCTTTGAGTTTAATTATCTGATTATTGTGATATGACAACTCCTATTAGAACAGACTTTGTGTACTCATAGGGGCTTTGTAATATGCTCTTCAGCATTAACAAGTTATTTGGTACATTAATGTTAGTTACAAATGTAAGTTACTAGGCATCTACCCAGAAGAAAAAGAAGTCATTTTATCATAAGAACATTTGCACTAGATTGTTTATCACAGCTCAATTTATAATCGCCAAGATGTGGAAACAACCCAAGTGCTCATCAACCCAGGAATGGATTAATAGACTGTATATGTATACCATGGAATACTATTCAGCCATAAAAAAGATGGAGCCTTTATATCTTTTGTATTAACCTGGATGGAGGTGGAACACATTCTTCTTAGTAAAGTATCAGAAGAATGGAAAAGCAAGTATCCAGTGTACTCAATACTAATATGAAGCCAGTAGACCAACTAACACATGCCCACACAAGGGAAAAACTCAATTCAAGTTGGAGGGGGAGGGAAGCAAGAAGAGAGAGAAGCAAAGAGGGAGGGGGATGGGTGTGCTGCCACTTAAGGGGCACAATGTAAGGGTATATGGCACACATTCTGGGTGCAGGACACAACTATACTGGGGATTTTACCTAACAAATGCAAACATTGTATCCTAATTGTTTGTACCCTCTTAGTAGTCTGAAATAAAAGTAAAACAAATAAGTTTGGTTAAAAATACACAAAATTTATAGAGGAATTTATAAGCTCTTGCAAAAAGGCAACTTTTGAGAATCCAAAGAAAATAAACACAAATGTCAGGAAAAAAGGGAGAAAGGATTAACAGATTTTATAATGTTACCCACCACAATGTTTGTAACTAAGTCAAACAATTTATTACAAATTAGTGCTCTGGCATGGAAAGAAATCAGGGTATAAGAATCCCATGGTCATAGGCTCATGTTATAAGCTTTAAGTAAATGTTTCAAATTCTGTTTTGTAAATATCTATGTGACTGAAGCCACATAGTTAAATGTGATGGTGACAGCGTGCATATTTCTATTATTTTCTATTGAGGAAAAAGGAAATTATCACAGACAAGTAGACCTCTTATTTATTTTCTTGTCATTTTCAAGAAATTTCCGATTTTTGTTTTTTAAAAACAGGAACTAGTTTATTTCAGAGGAAGATAGTTAACTTTAAGAAAATGTTCCAACATATTTGCTACCTTAAAATATAAAACATGCTTAACACTGTTTTCCTACTTCCTCCTACATGTTTGATAAATGCTAGATGATAAAGTGATGTATTAGCTTGGGACTGTATTTTCTGTCCCTATGATTTGGCTTTACTTACCAAACATACTGTACACCAGATTTTACAAACCCCAGGAAAACTGGCATACATTTTGAGTATTTTGCTTTGTAAAATGAGACTGTATTTACTAAAGTTTAAAAAGTGTTTTTGATATTGTTTCAAATAAATCTCTGGCCTTGAAACAAATGCAAATAAAATGTTTAAGCTTTAAGCATTTGCTATAAGTAAAATCTGGTATGCCTTTCAAATAATCGGAGCATGCAGAGACAGAACTCAATTAAAGCCCGGTCTTGTCTTTAAAATTTCTAATGCAAAAACTGTAGTAGTTTTGTGTGAATTTAGAAAACATTACTAAAGTGTTTGGTTTATAGATAGCTGTCAAAAGATGAGATAAAAATCGGGTGTTATACTTGTTTTGAAGACATAACTAATCTGTAATGGCATGAAGAATGTAATAGAGGTACACATTGCTGGAAACCATTGTAGCGTCACACTTAAACACTTAGAAACCATAGCATGTGATGTAATTTATATACCTATATGTATATAAACTGATAGCTATGCTAGAGACTTCTTTGATAGAAATATTTTAATCAACTATCCTATCATGTCTGCACCATTCAATGCAAACAGCACATAGATTCACTGATGTGTGTTTAACTTAATGGATCTAATATGTAAAATGTGCTATTAATGTCTATTAGAAATACATATAATAGTAAGAAGTCATTTTAATCAGACATAGTTGCTATTTCTTGAAATAAGAAAGATCAGAATGTGGTGAGATAGGCTCATTCAATTTGATTAACATAGCTATGTAATAAGTCTTGAAATTGGTTATATTGATTCTTCTCATTTATTCTTCTTTCTAAAAATTGTTTTAGCTGTGCTAGTTCGTTTGCCTCTCGATATAAACTTGGAAAGATCTTCTCTATAGCTACAAAAAGTCTTGCTGGGCTTTTGATAAGAACTGTGTTCAACCTATATATCAATTTGTTGAGTTTTCCTATTCATAGACAGGGTATGTTTTTTTCCATTTATTTAGATTTTCTTTGGTTTTTTCCATCAGAGTTTTGTAGTTTTCAGTGTACAGTCCTAATATCTATTTTCTTAGATTTATGCCTAAATATTTCATTTTTGAGCAATTATGTAGTATTACATCTTGATTTTGTTCATATGTTTTTTACTATGTGTTATAGACATGCAATTGATTTTTTGTGTATTTATCTCAAATCCTGTGAGCTTTCTGAGCTCACTTATGAGTTCTGGAAGGTTTTGTTAATTTCTTGAGACTTTTCTCTGTAGATAACCATGCCATCTAACATGTGAACTGTGATTATGTCATTTATTCCTTTCTAATCTGTATGTATTTATTTCATTTTTTTTTTGAGTTATTGTACTAGCTAGTACCAGTACTAGGTTGAATAAGAGTGATGAGATGAACATCCTTGCCTTGTTACTGATTTTGGGGAGGGAAATCACTCAGTCTTTCATTATCTTTTGACTATAGTATATTTTTATAGATGCCCTTTGTGGATAAAGTGGAGGAAATTCCCCTTTAGTTCTTTTTTCATAGAGGTTTTATCATGAATGGGTGTTGAATTTTTGTCAATTTTTCTGCATTGATTATTAGGGTCAAGTGATTTTTTTTCTTTAGATTGTTCGTATAGTAGACTACATTGATTGATTTTTGACTATTGGACCCCTGAAATTTTGCATCCCTGAAATAAATCCTATTTGGTTATGATGTATAATTCTTTTTATATGCTATTAAATTCCTTTAGGCATTATTTTAATTAACAATAAAAATCTGCATCTATGTTTATGAAGACAATGGTCTATAGGTTTTTTTTTGTTTTTGTTTTTTGCTTATTTTTACTATCTTAGTTTCGTTTGGTATTAGGGTATATGAGCTTTAGAAAATAAATTCAGAAGTGTTCCCTCTTCTCATGTGTCATGGAAGGCATTATGTAGAACTGATGTTAATTCTGTCAGAATTATCCAGTGAAACCATTTGGGCCTGGAGATTTCTTTTTGGGAGTTTTAAAATTATGATGCAATTTCCTTAATAGTTCTAGAGCTATTTCATTTTATATTTGGTAGATTGTGTGAGTTCATGATGTTTTAGGAATTAGTCCCTTTATATAAATTGGCAAATTTTTGTACTTAAAGTTATTCATAGCATTTCCTTATGCCCTTTTGATATCCATAAAATTTGTAAGTCATATTCTGTTTAATCTTTGGTATTGCTAATTTTTGTCAGTCTTGCTAGAAGTATGTCAATTTTTTTTAATTGTTTCAAAGAACCATCAAAGATTTCATTGATTGCCTTTTTTTTTTTTTAGTTTAGTTGATTTCTGCTCTTACTATTATTTTTTTCCTTCTGCTCGCCTTAGGTTTATTTTGTCTTTCTTTTTCTTAGGTTCTTCAGGTGGAAAGCCTGCCTCTTTTTCCTTTCCTTTCTCTCTTGGCAAAGTGACTATGGTAATTTTAGAAAAATCACACTTTCTGTTTACTGGATTATCTAACCATTCCTTGATCAGTGCAAGACATTAGACATCATTTCATGCAATAATATATTTCACAAAGTAGGAGGTTTTTATTCCAGAATAATATCATAAGGCTAGGTAGATAGAACCATGCTTTTCCTTAGGTAAATTTTTTACTAGCTTCTGGTTATATACTTATCTAGC
The DNA here is from genome assembly GCA_963574575.1 of Galagoides demidoff. NCBI lineage: Eukaryota > Metazoa > Chordata > Mammalia > Primates > Galagidae > Galagoides > Galagoides demidoff. Next base: position 24,354 of record CAUYQV010041539.1, read on the forward strand.
AAGCTACCTGCCTTGGGAGTAATAGTTGCTTCTCTGTTGTCCATGTTCTTATAAATAACATTCGTATTTTTAAAACTTTTTATTGTAAAATTAAATGTAGGTACAAGGAAAGGTATAAAATGTGCAGCTAGTAAATTATCATAAAGTGAAAACTGTTATAACCACCATCTAGAAGAGGAAAATGGAACTTTTCCAGCCACCCCAGGACCTCGTCCTCATCACGGTCTCTCCCTCCTTCTAAAAGTGATGTCTGCAGCCATCATTTCCTTGGACCTCTTTATGGTTCATCATGCAAGTGCTTCCTGAAACACTATTATTAGGCTTGTGCATTAAAAAATTGGTATGTCTTTCTTTTAAGTCTCTTTTAATCTACAGTTAAGAGTTCACAATTTATTTTTTTTCTCACAATTTATTTAATCTTATCAAACATGTCAAAGAACCTGGCATGTGCTGGGCATTTGGCTTGTAGAGTTTCCCACAGGGTAGAGTTTCCTGGTCACATCCTCATGAAACAGGTCTACATGTTACCCTATCTTTTTTCTTTCCTGGTACAAACTGGCAGCTGGATCCAGAGACTGAATGAGATTTACTGAATGAGATTTCTTTCAATATTATCAGTGAATCAATATTATATTCTTTTATTAGTAGATGTGATTTCTGGGTTTCCCTTTTTTGTTGTTGTTGTTATTGCTGTTGACTACTGTTGATGCTCAATACCTGAATTCATTCATTAGTTTGTTGTAAAATTATTATATTCGAATTCTACCAAATTGTTCTTATTTATTGACCATAATAATTTTATAAGGAGATACTTGCACTTATTTATGATTTGGTTACTTATTGGTGCAGGTCACATAGAGAAGAAAGGATAAATTCTTGGTATTTTCCCTTTCCTTATTCAGTTTTCAAGATAATAAACTGGCTCCTTGTCTTTCTTAGAAGATGATCTAATAATGTGTCTTTGTTCACAAACATTATGAACTTAAGAATGGACTTAAGTGTAATTCACAGATTTCAATCCATTGCAATATTATTATTATTAAAGCTTGGATTCTTCCTCTCTTTGGACCACAGGATTCCCTTTTTAGGCTGGCTCCTGAGTTTAATTTTGTTTTTGATGTCGTCCTGGTGTCATCTGATAATTTTCTTGCTTTCTGATATGTAAACATATTCCAGGGACATGGACATTTATTGTCCCTTACTTGAAATTAGCCATTTCTTCAACGTCATGGTTTAATTTAGAGGGAAATGGTTGGTTAAGACCGTAGTGTGTGGTTTAGTAGTACTCACTGATTCTGCATTGATTATAGTTTCTAGACCCTATGAATTAACTGATCTAGGAATTGAGCGTGTGTGTATCTTTAAATAGCTTATGATTTTATGCTGAAAATTTCAGTTCAGATTCAGATCTAAAAAGTTTTTACTTACACTCTTTCTCTTGTACCTGTATTTCTTTTCTTCTATACTGAGAATACTGGTTCTAAAGGATACAGGGAATGATAGAAGTAGAATATTTCATAATTATTAAAATATGCCTAAGGTGGTTTTAGAGTGATATTCTCAGATGTACAGTGTGCTCTTTGAAAAGTTTCAACTTTCTTTTTAGAATAAAAACTTTTGAGTCATAATTTTTTTCGTTATTTTTTTTAATTTAACCTAGGTCTTCTCCTTCAGGAACTTATATGGTATGTGTGTATATTGGATTTTCTTTGCTTATCTTAAATATTGCTCAGCCACTATTGTAGCTTTTTAACATTTATAAATCAAAGTGTTTCTCTTTTTAAAGTGATTGATTAAAAAAGACCTAAGGTCTTACATACATTATTTATTCACAGAAACTTTGTTTTGGGGCTGGATTGGTCACTACTTGAATTGCAGTCCTTTTCTTCTCTTTTTAAAAAAATTTTGTATGGGATCAGAACCCTTTGCCACAATATGGTTTGTTAATACATCCCATATTTACAGAGAGCCCACTATGGGATAGGGACTGTGCCAAGCCAGTTATGAGCAGGACAGACTGGAAATACACATGTAGGGATAGAGATAGACATTGGCAAAATAATAGTGTTATTACAATTTTGACAAATTTATACCCAAATATATCCTATGAGAATTTATAATAAAGTGATATATTAGTATTCAGTTATAACAAATGGCCGTAAATTCGTGGCTTAAATGAACACACATTTATTGCCTCAAAGTTCTAGATATCAGAATCCTTAAGTGGCTCACTAGGCTGAAATAAAGTTGTCTGGAGGTTTTAAGAGAAAATGTATTTTCCTGTATATCTGAGCTTCTATAGGTCACTTGCATTCTTTAGATCATGGCTCCCTTTATCCATCTTCAAAGTTAATAGTGGGTTGAATGTTTTTCACCTTTATTTTAATCTTCTCTTCTGCTCCCACTTTCATAGTTAGGATCCTTGTGATTACAATGGACTTACCTGGATAATCCAGGATAATCTATCATAAAGTCACCTGGTTAGCAACCTACAATTTTACCTACAATCTTAATGCCCTTTTGCTGTGTAATGTAACATAATCTCATTTTTTGGGGGGGTCATTTTGCTACCTACTCTGTGGGTCCCTGCTGTACCATCTCTTTGGAGCAGTGCCACTGTGCAGTCTCTAGGTAGCCTCTTGAGTTAGTCTGAAGCCTGTGGGGGTGGAGGGCATCTATCTTGGATTGCAGTGTTCTGGGGGGAGTATGTAGACATGGGGGTCTCTTGCCCACCCCTTTCCATATGCCTCTCCTGGCGACCTCCAGTCTGGCTGACTGAGTTTCTCTGTTTCCCTTCCCTTTGCCTTTGGTGACTCCTGCTGCCTCTCTGTTAAATCCCAGGTTCTCTTAGATGATCCACCTGAAGATGAATATCTACCTGCCACTTTCAGTCCCCTCCAGGAGCTCAGCATGTGCTGGAGGCTTCTAGTCCACCATCTTGGCCCCTTCCTATGATCTTACTATAGTATTGCTTTGCTTAATGATTATCTTTTAATGTCATTATTGGCAACTTGTATAATTGAAGAAATATCTATTCAAGTACTTTACCCATTTTTGAATCTAATTGTTTGGATTTTGTTGTTGTTGCTGAGTTTTAGGAGTTCTCTATCTAATCTGGATATTAATCCCTTATCAGATATATGATTTGCAAATATTTTCTCCCATTCTATGGGTTGTCTTTTTACACTATTGATAGTATCTTCTGATGTTTAAAACTTTTAATTATTTATTTATTTGTTTTTTGAGACAGAGTCTCACTCTGTGCCCTGGGTAGAGTGCCATGGTGTTATAGCTCTCAGCGACCTCACACTCTTGGGCTTAAGTGATTCTCTTGCCTCAGCCTCCCAAGTAGCTGGGACTACAGGCACCCACCACAATGCCCAGCTAATTTTTTTATTTTTATTTTTAGTAGAGATAGGATAGGGTCTTGCTTTTGCTCAGGCTAGTCTCAAACTTCTGAGCTCAAGTAATGCACACACCTTGGCCTCCCAGGGTGGGATTATAGGCGTAAGCCACCACACCCAGCAAAACTTTTTAATAAAATCTAATTTACCCATAGTTAAATTAATTACTAAGTGTTTGATTATTATTATTATTTTTTATTAAATCATAGCTGTGTACATGTGTGGGTACAGTGTTGTCCCGTCCCGCGGCACTCAGTTATTCGTGGGGGCGAGGGGGACCCAGCCTGAAAGACAATAGGCGAAAAAAGAGAAGGAGACCATGCAAGTTCCTTTGTCAAGGTCTCATTTAATGGCGGAGAGGAGCCGGTTTTTAAAGCTTACAGGTGGGCAGGGGGCGGAGGGAGTGGGGGAAGGAGTAAAGAGGAAAGGTGTTCCTTGTTGATTGGCAGATTTCAGGTTCAGGCGGTCAGCTGGTTTCGCAGGCGCGGGAATAGTTGCCATCTTGAGTTTAAACAAAGGAATCCCTGCCATGTGGTCAGTCCCCGAGTAAGAAGTTTCCATGGTTACGAGGTATATATGCAAACGGGGCGGGGC
>CAUYQV010041541.1:0-33107 GCA_963574575.1 Galagoides demidoff
TATAAGGAAAAAGTTACAAGGAAAAGTTAGAAAACATGTTACAATGTGTAACAGGATATGCAGAATGTGGAGACTGTTTCTCTGGGTTGATGTTTCCTGTGGAACAGGTGCCTCCACACCTGCTGTTTATTGGTCTGACTAGAATCCGTGTGAGCTATTTCCATCTAGCTAAGTGATTTGTCTGTTGTGCTTATGGTTTCAAATGTTGCTGTGAATGCATATGACTTATTTCTCACTGTGCATGTGGTAGTCCCTTTTCTACAGTTACACATGCCTAACTAATGTCACAGGTCGGTAACTTTTGCTATTGTCCTAGACATCCTGTTCCCTATGTATATCTCAAGATGTCTTTGTTACGTGAGTCTCTCCTCATATTATTTATGGTCTACGTTGTTTTGCTTTATCACAGTCACAGTCACGTAGCAAGCAAACAAGTACAAGTTTAAGCATAATGAGAATTGGAGTAATTACACATTTCTTCATAATCATTGATTAATATTTCATAAAAGACAACTGGAATTTGCTCTTCCATACTGGAGTACTGAGTAACTATAAATTTAGTATAGAGTAGGAATACTTTGAAAATATAACCACTTTAAGCTAGGAAGATATTGTGTAACCTTGTAATGTATGAAGAGGAGTCTGTTTAATGTATACCATGATGATCAATAATATTGCTGATATTTTCTTTGACTGTGAAAACATAAAAGTAACATAAAAAGGGAAACAGGAGAACAGAGAAGTTCTTTGAGGAGCTATCCCTACTACTTGCCGGAATTGCTGGCTTTTCTGTATAATAAAGTGAAATTGTTGATCTCTCATTTGCTTGTCTGTTGATTCACTTGAGTGACAGGCAGATGAGTTCTCTGGTCTGCCAACACTTCCTCTCCCTCCCTAGGCTTCAGTGGGCACAAGCAGGGAGCTGAACTCTAGCCATCCTCTCTTTGATTCCCCTGCTAGAGGAGTGTCAGCTGGGTCTGCAGAAAACTGAGTCTCTTGTGATACTGTGCACAAACAAAAATTAATGAGATGGTGTTAGGTGGGGTCTGCAGGTACTCTGTCACCTCATGGGCCTCACTGAGTGGTAGCCCAGTGAGGTGAGCTTGCAGTGCTCCCTGCAACATTAAAACAGAGTGAACCAGCTCTGTGCTTCTCCTTTCCTCAGGGGCAGTGGATCCCAACAGGGAACAGAAATAAATCAGAGGCAAGGCACATGCAAGTCAATACCCCCCACCGTCTATGAAAAACAGTCAACATGGCAGAAGGGGAGCTAACTTTCCACCTCACCCTCTGAAAGGAGGTAGTGGGAGTCAGTACTCCATTTTTGGCAGACTGGTGCCAGTGAGTAAACTGCTCACTCACTTGGCAGTTTCAACTATACCCCAATAGGATGAATGCCTGCTAAAAAAATATATCATATGTGATTCAGAGTGTCATAATACAATATTCAAAATGAGGCAATCAAAACACAATTGTTATTCAAAGAACCAGTGTTGTGCCTGAAACCTTCCCCCAAGGAGCCCCCAGCAAACAGTCCCAGGCACACTCTGATGTAACGAGCAAGAGGTGAGCTTTATTTGGCTAGCCCAGGCCAGGATCCTCACAAGGAAAGCCCCGAGCTTAGGGGGTTGGAAAGTTTTAGAGGGTACAGAAAGCAAGAAGGGTGAAGGAGGGTGGGATACATTTTTGATTGGTGGTCGGGGGTATGGGGAAGTATGGGTGATTGGTGGTCAGGGTTTGGGGAAGTACGGGGAGGCTCAGGATTGGTATAGGTAGGTTGAGGAGTGGGGGGGGTGAGGAATTTCTTAATTAGGGTGGAGGAGGGGGTCTGGTGTGGTATGAAGCAAGTAGGGTGGGGTGCACTTCTGATTGGCTGACTGGGATTGATTTACAGGAAAAGCCTGGGTTTTGGGGAAGCTGAAGCTTAATACTTAAGATGGCTGTGGGTCCTCAAAAAGAAGGGGGAGATAAACAACAAAATGGCGCTGGTCTGGCTCTCACACCAGGAAAACATATGTTGGATGAAAAAAGACAATCATGCCAACTGTAAAACAATTCAGATGTTGAAATTCTCTAACAAGGATTTAAAGTAGTGGTCAAAAAAATGTTCAAGAAGCAATCAATAATTTTCTTGGAAGAAATGAAGAAAATACAGAAATTCAGCAATGTAATAGAAGAAGAAAAATCAAATGCAAGTTATATAACTGCAAAATACACTCATGGAAATATTTTAAGAAATTAAAAACAAACTCATCAGATGAGCTTAGAGATAAGGAAGACAGAATCAGTGAACTTAAATAAAAATAGATAAAATTCATGTCTTCTGAACAACAAACAAAATAGATTAGAATAAGAAAAAGAACAGAACAGAAAAATACAGCACAATAAAAGAGAGCTAATATACACATCTTGAGATTCCAGAACTAAAGGCAAATGAAAGGAGTCTTCAATAATTATTAAAAGAAATAATGCCTGAAAATTCCTAAACTGATAAAATACACACACACACACACACACACCAGGCTAGATTCAGAAAGCTGAGCAAATCTCAACTACAAAAAAACCTATGGAAATCCACTCCAAGACACATTCTAATTAAACTCTTAAGAATTAAACACAGAAAAATCTTTTTTGTCATTGTTGTTGTTGTCCCAGGTTTATTAAAATATTACAGCACAGCAGACAGATTCAAATGGTTCTGCATAGTGTTTTGAAATTCATCTCAACTGTAGGCTGTGAATTCTTCGGGTTGGACAGACTGCTGAAATCCAAAAGCGTCAGCATTTCCTCAGTGTCAGGATCTACTTCAAGCATCTCCTGATACAGGGCTGAAACCTCAGGGTCATAGTTGTTTCTCCTCTCGTTCTCCTCCTGCAGGTTGGTGGAGATAGATACCTCTCACCAGGCCTGTCTGGGTCTGCTTCATCAGCTGTGTGACACAGCACGCTGTCTTGCTGTGGAGCTTCTTGCTGGGAATGTTGGTGATCTCTTCACACACGTGCTTGTTCACATGGAAGTCATTGCCCAGACCTGTGTAATACTTCTCAGTGATGACCCAGGCTGCCTTCTTTATGGTTTTGGTGTAAAAGTGGCTCATGTTGGTGGGTCCTTGGTATTAAAAAAACCAAGACAGAAAAATCTTGAAAGAAGAAAGGACTTAGAACACAATATAAAATACTAATCCCCCTAATCAACTGAATGGATATCCTCTTAGCCAAGAGAACCCCAAAGAAACCTTAAAAATAAACATGGAGATCTCAGCAAAAAGGATGATACAGGAAAAGTGGCGCCCCAGCCAGCTCAGCCAAGCAGAGCTAGGGGACCTGCCACCTCTGTCTTGGTGACAGCAGCCAGCAAAGGAACTGGCAGGCTAGAGCAAGCGGGGGAGCTTCCCTCCCCCACCATAGGCTCCAGTAGACTGGCGCTAGAGGACCTGCCGGCTCCGCCTTGGTGGCAGCTGGCACACAAACCAACAAGCTGGAGCAAAAGGGAGAGCTTTCCTCTCCCACCAGAGGCTCCAGTAACAAAAAAGACCTGGCCAAACAGGGGAAAACACTAGCGATTCCTCCAGTGCATCCCTCATTGGTCCATTTTCAATCCCGTTCCTGACTGGTCTATTTTATAGACCAATCAGCTAAGCTCTCAGCTCATTGGACAACTGCCCCTATATAAACCCCTAAGTAAAGAGCCTAGGGACAGATCATCGCAGATCGTCCAGGAAGATAGAGCAGAAGAGCAAGACTTTAGCAGACTGTCGCAGACCTCTGAGGGAGAAAGAGGAAGAGTTGTAACACTTGGATCCTGTTCTGTAAGGAAGTTTGCTCTTTGTAAGAGTTGTAACACTTATACCCTCCTCTGCAAAGAAGTTTGGCTCTTTGTAAGAGCTGTAACACTTGCATCCTGCTCTACAAGGAAGTTTGGCTCTTTATAAGAGCTGTAACACTTATACCCTGCTCTTCAAAGAAGTTTGGCTCTTTGTAAGAGCTGTAACACTTTCATCCTGCCCTACAAGGAAGTTTGGCTCTTTGTAAGAGCTGTGACACTTTAAAACCTATCTTATCCTTCTCTGCAAGGTTTGGCTCTTTGTAAGAGCTGTAATAATACCTCTGTAAATAAAACCTAACTTACTGTCCATCCTGTGGTCCATTGATTCACTCATCGAATCATCGAGACCAAGAGCCTGGAAATCCAAAGTCAAAAATCCAGTATCAAGGGGACAGGATTTCAGACAACCCTCATTTTACTTTTCTCTTATGTGGTTTAGACACAGCAACTGCAGAGCATTAATATTAAAATAGAGATGCTAAGACTCACAGAATGGACTCTTTGTGTCAAGTAAATACCTAGTCAGAAAGAAAACTAAGGCTGTGCCAGGCAAGGTTAAGTCACACCCCCATACACACCTAAAGAATAAACTATTTCTAAGTGCCACAAGATTTTTTTCAACAAACACTGACATTCAGATAAGCAATATTAAAATAAGATTCTGACCCCTCAGCCACATAGTCTCCATGCCATAACTACAGCTTTGATTGGACAAGTGACATTTTCCAATAACTTTTCTCCTGTGAGGAGACCACTGCCCACGGACTGGTTCTGGCCGATTTACAGAGGCTGGGCACTTGACTGCCTTCCTGTCTCTGCTTCACTTTTGACACACAGGGCCTAATTGTTATACATGTAAATGTTGTCTCCATGCCGGAGTGAACCCTGGGTGCATATGACAAGCATGTTTGCTGATCACACATGGGATAGAATTCCTTTTGTGAATATTCATAGCTCCTCCTACAACCTGTTGGACATACCTACTTGGCCAAGCCATTAAGCACAAATTCCTGTTCCACATTCCTTTCCCTCAAAGTACTTGCTTTTGATTTTCAGCAGAGACTGCACTTCCTGCCTGCAGGTTGTGAGCCCCTTATTAAGAAATAAAGCTCTTCTCTCCAAATTCATGAAGACCTCATGAGTTTCAAGTTCACATAACACATTACGTATAACAGAAAAGCAACTTGAAAAACAATAAGCTTCTCATCTGAAACAATGAGGTCGGAAGGAAGTTGCACAACAGTTTTCATTTCCTTTTCTTGAATTTTTAAAAATTGTATATGTTTAAATCATGCATGTATAGATATATGTATGTAGTCACATAATTAATACAACCTAGCAAATTATTGTCTTCTCTATCTCTAAGCTCATCTGGCAAATTTGTTGTTAAATTTCAAAAAATTTTTCTATGTGTGTATGTTACAGTTATATAATTTGCATTTAGTTTTTCTTTGTAACTTCAAATCCATTGCTTACATTCTCTATTTTCTTTATTTCTTTTAAGAAAATTACTGATTGCTTCTTGAATCATCACCATCATCACCTCATATAATTACCTTTCTCGGTGGCAACACCTAAAATCTACTTTCTTTGCAAATTTCCAGTACACAATACAATATTATTAATGAAAGCCTTCTTACTTTGCATTTGATTGCTAAACTTAAGCTACATAACAGCAACATCTTAGCCTTTGAGCTATACTTTCCATTATCTCCTTTTCCCCTGTTAACAACCAATCTGCTCACTGTTTCTATGTATTTGCCATTTTTATTTAGGGTCCACATATAAGTGAGATCATGTAATACTTTTCTCTCTGTGTGGCTTATTTTACTTGGCATAATGTTTCTTTTTTGGACCTTCCATTTTGTGATAAATGGTAGTAGATGCTTCTTTTAAAAGGCTGAATGTGTGTGTGTACACATACCAGTTTTTTTATCCACGTATCTGTTGATGGACATATAGGTTGATTCCATATCATGGCTATTGTTAATAAAACTGCAATGACTATGGTGATATGGAGATATCTACATGAGGTGCTGATTCCATTTCCTTTGGTTTTATACCCTGCCAAAGGATTGCTGGGTCATTTTCAGGAATCCCTATAACAATTTTCAAACCTACCAACAGTGCAAAAGTGTTCCCTTTTCTCCATACCTTCACCAAAACTTGTTACCTCTTGTCATTTTTATTATGGCCATTGTAATGCGTATGGAGTGATATGTCATTGTGGTTTGGTTTTGCATTTCCTTGATGATTTCCAATATTGATTAGCACTTTCTATCTACCTGTTACAACTCATATGTTTACTTTTGAGAAATGGTGATTTAGATCTTGTGCCCATTTTCTAATCATGTTGAATTTTTGCTGTTGAATTGTATAAGTTCTGTTTTAATGTTAATAACTTATCAGATATATGGTTTGCAAATATTTACTCCTGGTTCATAGGTTGCTTATTTATTTTGTTGAATGTATCTTTTCCTGTGGAGAGTATTTTTAGTTGTGCATTACCAATTGTTTATTTTACTTTTCTTGCCTTAGGTTTTGCTATCAAGTTGAAAAAAACCATTGCCTATGCCAATGTCAAGGACATTTTCCTCTATGTTTTCTTCTAGAAAGGTTATGGATTTAGGTCTTGGGTTTGAGTCTTTAATCCGTTGTGAGTTGTTTTGTGAATTGTTTAAGATGGGTCTAATTACATTCTTTTCCATAGAGATACCCAGTTTTTCCAAAAGAATTCATTAAATAGACTATTCTTTTCCTATTGTGTATTCTTAGTTAGCTTGTCTAAAATAAGTTGATCATACATGTGTGGGTTGATTAGACAAATGGGAGTATTTGCTCACCAAATTATTGGGAAGATTAACACATTGACTACCACACTAGAAAGTATTTTTTTTTTCCTCAAGGCCACAGTGTTTAATTCAGAAAATAGAATAAAAACGTCTAAACAAAATCATCCTTTCTATCTTAATGAAAATATTTGTTTTTTTTTTAATTGTTTCTGTGCACCACACTACTCTTAATGTCAAGAGACACATAAGTTTTACAATATTTCATAAGGCCCCTGGCTCAAAACTAGTATGAGTTAAGTGTAACTCGTACGACAGTTAATGTGTTAAATGAATTAATGTAATAAAGTAATTAGCACAGTGTTTGGCTGGCAAAGAGGAATCTCTGAATCAAAATGGGTTAGTATCATCAATGGTAAACCACTTCCATCAAGGGGGGGCATTAGGAGTATGACTTAGGACTCTCTAAGATTAGGGTTAGCAAGAGGCTTAGATTGAGTCTTCAGGTTAAAGTTACTGTTCTCCCATCATCCTTCTAGTCATGTGAGTCATTTACCAGTGATCATCCCTTGCAAGCACATGGTATGAGAGTCTAAGTCTTACCCAGAAGGTGTCCAGGATGTGTTACTTTGTTCAATGTAAACATTTCACATCTTATATTGAAGCAGTACTCTGAACCCCATAAATGCATCATTGTACAAAGTTATGATTTAATAAAAAATAATTAATGATACAAAGGTGTCCAATTTTTTTATACCTCCCAGTGCTCTATCTATATAACTTTAGTAGTATTTATTTTATGTTTTTGCCAGAAAAAAATTTGTCTATTATTTAAATTGTTGTGTTATTTAAAATTCAATTCTCACTCCATATTTCCAAAGGTATGCATACCTATGGAAGTGTTTTATATATATATATATCAGTATAAAATATTCATACTTAGAGTATGAACAAGTGTTGAATGAATGGAGCTAAAGAAACTGTTTTACGTATGTAATTTAGTATTCTTTTAACCTGAAATATCACAGTAAACTTAGAATCAGTAATTAGCCTAAAGATAATTCATTATATTACACTCCCAATAATTATCAAGTGAAAGTGCACCAATAACTAGATAAAATGAAAAAAAACTTGATCACTTGAGGATTGACAGAACTCTTCAAGATTGTTTGTGTGAATTGAACTGCTCAATATTAGCTTGAGAATAGGATCATAATCCCTGGTGGTTTTGAATTCACATTTGAATCTCTAGAATCTTTAGAGATTTACACCCAAGGCAAACAATAATAGTGTGTGGCTTCTAGATAATAACAGGACTTTGAATTTATAACTGTAAGATGAATGGATTCTTATTTCAAGAACTTAGATCTTCGGCTTTTGTGAGTGAATCTGATGCATGGACTTTTCATTTACCATTTGAGAACACTTTGGAGTTGTATGTGTACTCACAAGTCATAGCTGAGAAATGGGGCAGAAGTAATCTTCCAGTCAGCTAGCAAGTAACTTTAGCTGAATTAAATTGAGTCTCTACATCAATTTAGGGTGAACAGGAATAATTGAATTTACCCAAATTCTTCACTTATCTAGCTATTAGAACAGACACTCCATATGTCTTTTAATGCTTTCTAAACCTGTCAGGCATAATACTAATAACTTCACTTACTGTGAGATGCTTTCGGAGCTTATTTTTTTGTTTACTGCTCCAATTAAACTGGAAAAAGTCAAAGACAATAAAGCCAGAAAAACTTGGAGATGAAAGTCAAGCTGTACACTATCCAGGTAAACTTGAGGAAACTTCTTGAAAATTTAGAGTGAGACTGCACATAGTTATGTACTATTTCCAAAATAATATTATTTTATTCTATAAGGCTGTAATTAGAATACATTAGTATATTAAGTGACTCAATTGTTTTTAAAATGGATTGTAATTCTTTTATTATTAATCATCTAACATTTCACATAGTGATAAAAAGGATATTTTAACCTACTTGATAATAACAATACTTTACTTGTAAATACTAAAAATACTCAATTAATTTTTAGTCTAACCTTTCCTGGGATGATGTATTTCTTCATAATAATCTCATATTTATTAATAAAAATTTAACCATCTAACTTATAACTGGTTTAATGTACTGTTCTCGTCACAGGTTCATTCTGGCAGCAGCTACATCATCTCATGGAGTCCCTGGTGGATGGGAACCACACTGCTGTCACAGGCTTCATTTTATTGGGCTTAACAGATGATCCCGCCCTCCGAGTCATCCTCTTTGTGATTATCCTATGCATCTACCTGGTGACCATATCTGGCAACCTCAGCACAATCATTCTAATCAGAATCTCCTCTCAGCTCCATCACCCTATGTATTTTTTTCTGAGCCACTTGGCTTTTGCTGACATGGGCTATTCATCTTCTGTCACTCCCAACATGCTTGTAAACTTCCTGGTGGTGAGAAATACAATCTCTTACTTTGGATGTGCCATCCAGCTTGGCTCATGTGCTTTCTTTGGGGCAGCGGAAAGCTTCCTTCTGGCTGCCATGGCATATGATCGCTTTGTGGCAATCTGCAACCCTCTGCTTTATTCAACCAAAATGTCCACACAAGTCTGTGTCCAGTTACTCTTAGTGGCTTATATAAGTGGTTTTCTCAATGCTTCCTCTTTTCTATTTTCCTTCTTTTCTTTATTCTTCTGTGGACCAAATAGAGTCAATCATTTTTTCTGTGATTTTGCTCCTTTAATTGAACTTTCCTGTTCTGATGTCAGTGTGCCTGTAGCTGTTTCTACACTTTCTGTTGGTTCCATTGTTGTGATCACTGTGTTTGTCATAGCTGTCTCCTACATCTACATCCTCATCACCATCCTGAAGATGCGCTCCAGGGAGGGGCGCCACAAGGCCTTCTCCACCTGCACCTCCCACCTCACTGCGGTCACTCTGTTCTATGGGACTGTCACATTCATCTACGTGATGCCCAAGTCCAACTACTCAACCGACCAGAACAAGGTGGTGTCCGTATTTTACATGGTGGTGATCCCCATGTTGAACCCCTTCATCTACACTCTTAGAAATAAAGAGATTAAGGGGGCTCTGATGAGACAGTTTGGTCAAAAAATATAATCTCAATGCTGGTTTTGCAAAATTTGATGAAATAATGTTCTCTGAATAATATGAACGATAGATGAAATTGAATATCCATGGTTGAAATATATCTGTTGATATATAATTAATGAGCGTGAAGCTTTTTAGTTTAAGATGCAGTTATTATTAAGAAAAACATATAGATCCTCATAAAAAATAATCTGTGAAAATTCTTTTTAAGCCATGTTCATATTTATTTTTTTTTTAAGTAGTTCTCTGTTTTACATTGAGGTTTCTGTACTTCCAAATCATTAAGACTGTGTCCATTTCAATAGCTTATCCTGAAACCTGTGTGATAACTAGAATTATTACTGAGTGCTTTGTGAGGAAATGACAACATGAAAGCAGACAATAAAATTGCTGGATACATTTTTCTTGCAATAAGGTTATGTGTTGGGGATAGGCCTTGTGGACCTGTATAATTGTGATCTGCGTTCCTGGCCTTTGACTCTGGCCTTGGATATCTGAGGTCCCCAGGAAAGTGAAGAATAAGTTGTCCCTGACTTATCTATAAATTCCTCTGTCAAATCAAAAGAGGTGACTTCCTCTGCAGCAATGATTGGTGTTCCTGAACTCCCTAGGGTCTAATTAGGCATCCTGCGGGCCACTTGCGGCCCACCAAGGACCTTTATCCGGCCCACCATGTGTTTTTGCCACCGTTGCCTGTCCTTTTAAACTGTAGTCTGGCCCTCCAATGGTCGGAGGGACAGTGAACTGGCCCCCTGTTTAAAAAATCTGAGGACCCCTGGCAGACTCTAAATGGAACAAACTCTTGGAGTTACTTATTCTAGTCAGCTAAGGAAGCTTGAAGGAACTGGGCTGTTTCATCCCTGAAAGTTTAAAATTTCCTCTAAATATCAATGACTACTACATTTATTTCTCTTCTCCTGTCTTTCCTTCTATCCCCCCTTCATCTTCCTTAGTAAGAGGCACTATCATTCAATAAGTTTATTATTTCAGTAGCTTAACAATAATTTATTTTTCTGTCCTACTCTATACTCCAACATTCCGTCACAAAGTCTTATACATTCTGAGTCTAATATTTAGAATCACTTCTCTCCATCTTCACTGTCAATACTTCTATTTCAAACCACCACATGTTATTTTTATTTAGCAATAATACTCCTGAGATGTTTAAAATTTTTATGTGTAAACTTGGCTAGGCTCTGGTTCTCAGTTGTTTTCTCAAATTTCTGTCCAGATACTGCTGTGAGGTATTTTTTAAGATGTGACTAATATATAAATGGGTAGATTTTTACTGAAAGAGATTACTTTCCATAATATGAGTAGGTCTTGTCTAATCAGGCAAAGGTCTTAAGAGAAAAAAAACTGAACTCTTACTTTTATTATTATTATTGTTATTATTAGAGATAGAGTCTCACTGTGTTGCCCTCGGTAGAGTGCCATGGCATCACAGCTCACTGCAACCTCCAACTCTTAGGCTTAAGTGATTATCTTGCCTCAGCCTCCCAAGTAGCTGAGACTACAAGCACCTACCACAATGCCAGGCTATTTTTTTGTTACAGTTGTCATTGTGGTCTTAGCTGGCCTGGGCTGGTTCAAACCCACCAGCCTCTGTGTATGTGGCCTGCACTCTACCTACTGAGTTACGGGTGCTGCAAAACTAAGGTCTTTCAAAGAGGAGGAAATTCTGTTTCCAGACTACCTTTGATCTCAACATTGCAACATCAATTCTTGCTAGAACTCTCAATCTTCTCACCTGCCCCATGGATTTGGGACTTGTTAGCTACTATGGTCATCATGATTGTAATTCTTCTTTTTCTTTCTTTCTTTTTTTGAGACAGACTCTCACTCTGTTGCCCAGGCTAGAGTGCCATGGCATCAGCTTAGCTCACAGCAACCTCAAACTTCTGGGTTCAAGCAATCCTCCTGCCTCATCCTTCCAAGTAGCTAGGACTATGGGTGCCTGCCACAAAACATGGCTAATGTTTTCTATTTTCAGTAGAGACAGGGTCTCACTCTTGTTTAGGCTGGTCTCTAACTCCTGAGTTCAAGCAATCCTCCCACCTTGGCTTTCCAGAGTGCTGAGATTACAGGCATGAGTCACTGTGCCCAGGACATGAACCTAATTCTTTTTGATATACTCATATATGTCATACATACGTAACAAATATATATGAAGAAATACACATGCACTATTTGGTCTTTTTTTCTGGAGAGCCTCGATTAATCACTTTTAATCATCTCTCCTCTTTATTTCTTACTCTGTTCCAATTCTCCATATGCCAAACATGGCCATAAATTTAAATAAGCTAATTCCTTGGTTAAATATCCCAATAACGTTAAAATAAGGCAACAGTTTTCAACGTGGCTTATTTTGTTTCACCTCTCACCACTCTTCTTGGCCTTAAGCATACAAATTCTAGGAACTCATCATTTTCTCATCTCTCAAATCTTGCCTGTCTCGAGACCCTTGTATGCAGTACCTCTACCTGTAATGCATTTTCTTCCTTCCCTGGGTAATGCTTGCATATGTGATATATATTAACCTACATGTTGTTTCCCATCATCTAGGAAGACTTCTTGAGTCCCCAGGCCAAATTAGGTACATCAGTTATTTCCCTGTAAAATGCTGTGTATTTTCTTAACAATATTCTGTATACTTGTAGTTATAGACTCAATATTTGCTTTCTGCAGGGTGCTGGAAGCTCCTTATAGACAACTACAATGTTTTTCCCCTTTCCTCATGTATCCAGACAGAGAGAGAAGTAGGAAGGGGGTGAGGGAAATGAAAAAACAAAAAGAAAAGAAAATAGAGACTAATTCTCACATAAATTGGATTTAATTTTGACCAAAGTACATTATTTGAACAATAATTTTTAATTCAACTTGTTAATATGTTGTTTAGGATATTGCATCCTCATTTGTAAGTGAACTATGTTTGTAATTTCCCTTTATAATAATACATTTTTTCCAATTCAAGTATCAGGTATATCCAGATGAAGTGGAACGATTTTGAAATATTTCTTCTTTTTCTACTGTCTATAAGATTTGGGATTATCTGTACTTTGAAATTATCTTCTATTTTTATTCATAAATATTAGTTGTCTATTTTTTGAAACTTTGGAAAAAGAAAAAAAAGAAGCTAACTGATGACTCTGATGAACCTCAGAGTCAAAAAATTCTACGATAGACATACTTTTATTTGACAATATGAATGTTATGTTTTTTGCATTATTGTTGTTATTGTTGCTCAATATTTTGTTGCAGCAATCATCTGATTTCTGAATATATTCATCTTTGTTCATTCTTTATGAGGTTTTTTTCTTTCTAGTCCTTATCTTAAACATTATTATTGTTATTAAATTTTAAGCCTTTTTAATTTTGTGAAGGCAAAAAGTGGAACCTAATAAACACATGCATTATGTATAGAGAAAATTTTAAAAAAAAAGATTTTATTACATATAGACTTGTTCTCTTTTTGATGAAGTAGCTGCATTCATCACAAGCCCTCCCTATTATTATACAAAAAAACCCCAAAAACATCAGAAAACAAAAAATCAAAAACAAAGGAACCAAAGTGAAAACCTGAATATAGCACACCAAATAAACATAAGACTCAAAACTCCCAAGCAGAACCATCATCAACCTCAGATAAAAAAAAAAAATCTCTAAGAATGCTTAAGATTCCTAGATAAGGAACTGGGAAAAAGGTGAGATTAACAGACCAAAAACCTTTTTATCATTACTTGCGCTACTCTAGATAAATACTAATGGAAAAATCATACCTTACCCCTTCCCTGGGTTTCAGTAGGGGTAATTACAGTACTGACCTCTCCCTAACTCACTCTGATTCCCTGCCAGGGTAGTGTCAGCCAGGTCCAAAGGAATTCTAGTCTCCACTGACACTTGTCAGAAATAAGAATTAATGAGATAGTGGGAGGTGGGGCTAGTCAGTGCTCTGGACCACCATGTCCTCCAGCCCCACCCTGAGTGGTGGCCCTGTGGGGAGATGAGCTTGCAATCCTCCCTGTGACATCAAAGCAGAGTGAACCAGCTCTCTACTTCCCTTTTCCGTAGTGGCAGTGGATCCCAATAGTAAGCAGAACTTACTCAGAGACAAGGAAGCAATGGGCAGAGGGAGAGATGAACTTCTATCTCACCCTCTGGAAAGAGGCAGGGTGAGTCAGCAGTCTATTTTTAGCAGACTGGTGTCAATGGGGCCCAAGAAGAAGTTGAACACATGCAGTTAGTTGGGGGTTGCTGCTGCAGGACTGTCTCTAAAAGAAAAGATTAAATATCATACAAAGAATCATAATATGATATAAAAAATGATCATAAAAATATCATCTGTCACATCAATAACCAGAGAAAAACACACATTGAATGAGGAAAGACAACCCATGCCAATGCTAAGATGAATCAGATGCAAAAAAAAAAAACCTTAAAAAGGATCTTAAAATGCCTTCATAAGCAATTGTAAATTTTCTTGACCAAAATGAAGAAATGGAGAATTTCAGCAAAGAAATGGAAGTTACAAAATAGACCCAAATGTAAATCACAAAACTGAAAAATACAGTCATCAAAATTTAAAAAGAAAGAAACTTGCTGGATGGGCAATAGTCGTGTGGAGATACAGAGGACTTGAATAAGATGAATAGAGTTTATTTGATCTGAATAATAGAGAAAATAGATTGAAAAAGAAAAAAAAAATGTAGTCGGTGCCTATGGCTCAGTGAGTAGAGTGCCGGGGCCCTGTATACTGAGGGTGGCAGGTTCAAACCCTGCCACAGCCAAACTGCAACAAAAAAATAGCCCGGCATTGTGGCAGGCACCTGTAGTCCCAGCTACCCAGGAGGCTGAGGCAAAAGAATAGCTAAAGCCCATGAGTTGGAGGTTGCTGTGAGCTGTGAACTGTGACACCATGGCAGTCTACCAAGGACAATAAAGTGAGAATCTGTCTCTAAAAAAAACATGTAACTGTGGGATGATATAAGTAAAGCTAATGAGTGTTGCAGAAGGACAGGAGGATAAAATAGGGGCTGAATAAGACATAATGACTGAAAACTCCCCAAATTGTGTGAAAAATATGTAAAGAAATAATGACTTAAAACTCACCAAATTGTTGAAAAATATGTAAAGCATACATTCAAGGAGTTGAGAAATCTCAAATAGGACAAACCCAAGGGTAAATCCACATCATCACACACCCTGATTAAACTTCTGAAAATTAAAGACAGAAAAATATTGAAATAATCAGAGAGAAAGGATTCATTCTCATGGGGAAAATCAATTTCAAAGACACTGAGGTTCATATTTGGCACCACCAACCAGAAGGAAGTGGCATATTTTTCTTTTTCATTGCATTTTTATTGCATACTTTAAAATACATACAGCATGATATTTTGGTATATGTACACAGTGACATGATAACTACAGTTAAGCAAATTAACATATCCATCATCTGACTTACTTCTGTGACTCAAGTGTGTGTGTGTGTGAGAGAGAGAGAGAGAGAAGGAGAGGGACAGGGAGAAGGAAGGAGAGAGAGAAAGATAGGAGCAGTACAGTCTCTTGGTGTATTTTCAGTATGCAATACACTATTTCTAATGATAGTTCACATGCTATACATTTATTTCTAGACTCATTTACCCTACTTAACTGCAACTTTGTTCCCTTTGACCTATAGCTCCCATCCCCTCACTCCTTACACTCTCTATCTATCCACCATTTTTTCCACATATGAGTAAGATCATGCACTTCTTTCCTATGTCTGCCTTATTTCACGCAGCATCATCTTTTCCTTATTCATCCTGTTCTCATAAATAGATCAGTTTTCCTTCTTTTTAAAGGAAGATTCATATTCTATATGAATATGTATATGTGTATATGTATATATCACAATTTCATTATCTGTTTATCCATGTATTTACAATTGTCATATCCTCTTAGTGAATTGACCTATTTATTAATATATAATATTATATATCATATCATCACATATTTATCTGTGATATATAATAAATCAAATAATTATATATTTATTATATACTTATATTATTTAATAATATTTTCTACTGGGACAATTTGTAACTTAAAGTCTTTTATCTGATATAAACATACCTAATCTTGTTCATTTTTAGTTTCCACTTATATGGAATATCTTTTTCTATCCTTTCACTTTTATTTTTTTTCCATTATTTGTAGATTTGTTTATTTATTTATTTATTTATTCATTATTAAATCATAGCTGTGTACATTAATGCAGTCATGGGGTACAGTGTGCTGATTCTATATACAATCTGAAATATTTTCATCAGACTGGTTATCCTTTCACTTTTAATCAATATTTTCTTTAAAGCTGAACTGAGTGCCTAACGGGCATATACTTTTTAATATATTCAGCTACTCTATATCTTTTAATTTGATAATATAGTTCATTTAAATTTAAAGTAATTTGATAAATAAGTACTTACTATTGTCATTTTGTTAACTCCTTTCGTTAATTAATTAATTTATTTTTTTGCAGTTTTTGGCCGGGCTTGTATTTGAACCTACCACCTCTGACATACAGGGCCAGCACCCTACTCCTTTGAACCACAGGCACCACCCCTCACTTTTAATGTTGAAACCATTTTTTCATAAGCAAAAAGATGCTAGACATTCACAATTCTAAATTATTAGTGATGTTTAAACCAGAAGCCAAAGGAAGATGTGTTAACAAAAAATAGCTGTATAAGAATTAATTGACAAGAACATCATAACTGGCTCAGCTCCTGTAGCTCAAGCAGCTAAGGCACCAGTAACATACACTGAGTGGCAGGTTTGAATCCAGCCCTGGCCTGCCAAACAATGACAATTACAACCAAAAAATAGCCAGGCGTTGTGGTGGGCACCTGTAAATGCAGCTGCTTGGGAGGCTGAGGCAAGAGAA
The DNA here is from genome assembly GCA_963574575.1 of Galagoides demidoff. NCBI lineage: Eukaryota > Metazoa > Chordata > Mammalia > Primates > Galagidae > Galagoides > Galagoides demidoff. The sequence continues at coordinate 16,649 of CAUYQV010041541.1, forward strand.
TCACTTAAGCCCAGGAGGTGGAGGTCGCTGTGAGCTGTGATGCCCTGGCACTCCACCCAGGGTGACAGCTTGAGGCTCCATCTCAAAAAAAAAGAACATCATAACTAAAAACAAATTTAAATTAAATTTGTTATATTTTCTTAAATAAGACATGTCTAGTTGGGCATGGTGGTTTATGCCTGTAATCCTAGCACCCTGGGAGGCCAAGGCAGGCAAATTGCCTAAGCTCACTAGTTCAAGGTCAATCTAAGCTAGAGCAAGACCCTGCCTCTAAAAATAGCTGGGCGTTATGGCAGGCACCTGTAATCCCAGCTACTTGGGAGGCTGAGGCAAGAGAATCGCTTAAGCCCAGGAGCTTGAGGTTTCTGTGAGCTGTGACACCACAGTACTCTACTGAGGGTGACATAGTGAGACTCTGTCTCAAAAAAAAAAAAAAAAGTCTGCTTCATTTCCTGCCTCTACTTTTTCTTATAAGTTGGGTGATTTATACTTAAAATGTAAATCCTTTTCATAATAACTGCATTAATATGTCCCCTTTTCAAACTTCAGCCTAACAACTACAGTAAATAGGAAAGTTACTGCAAAATGAAGACACACATACACACACACAAAAAACCAACTTAATGGTATTTTTGTTACTTATTTTAAGGAAAGGGAAATTTGAGAATCACTGCCCTAAGTTTATAAGAATTGTCTTTAAAATTAGACTTCTTGCTTCTTTTTAAATCTTATTAAGTTATAACCATCCTAAGTAAAAATCGAGTGCCTTTCTATGAGATAAAGAAACCAGGCTGAGATGATTCTGGGTGACTCTTCAGTGAGGAGGACAGTAACTGGCAACTGTCATCTCTCTGCAAATAAGTGACTTTCTCTGGAGGTTTCCTTGGAAAGGCTGAGAAGTGAGTAATGTTGAGTTACAGGGTTACAAAGGTGTCCAGGGGTTTATACTATGAGTGTCTGTATGTGTGGGCATGTTAAAGAAATTCCTCAGAGGCTAATGTTCAAAAACACTGGAAAACACCCACTAGAATTATTAATGCTTCTTTAGTTTTATGATTGTATTTTCCTGATTAACTTGGTAAATTAAACTGTTCTTAAGTGGACAGAATAAAAGATAGGTGCATGTCTGCACAAGAGTGTGACAGGTGACAGGAGAAGGGATTTCATGATACACTGTCCCCATTGGTGGATTTCATGTGGAGAATCAGTTTAAGTAGCCCAAGAAAAGAAGAAGGATGAGTAGGCAAACCCTCATGGCATCTCCGTGGCTCCTGTTCATAATTTTCTTCTATTTCCAGTCTTTTCCTGAAGAAAACAAGGCCTGATTTCTTGCTCTTTCTTGTTCAGTCCTCAGTGGTATTTCAGAGAGATGAGTTTGCCATCAGTAGTCTTGTGGCCACCATTTTATGTTAAATTCAGCAGTGTGACTGGAGACTGGCACAGATAGCCTTGACTGTGTGACTGGTATGGAGCACCACATATCTGGCCTCAGTGCTTGAGCTTCCATCTTCTCTCCTAATTCTAGGCCTGTAAAACTGCACAATGTATCTTTTATTAAACGAGCTTCCAAATAATATGCAAATTTTCTATTTTACAAACTCCCTGTAAGAGTTCTAGAACAGGGAACAGGACTATGAATTACTAGCTGCTCTGCTTTGGGGGACTTCCTCTATAGCATATTAATCAATGATTGGTAATATTTAATAGTAGTAAAACTTTTCTGAACAATTAAAAATCACTAAATTATTTTGAACATTTTTAAAAATTATGAATTTATTTCATGATTAATTCCTTAGCACCCTCCTCATACCAGGCACTGTTTTAACATTTCTGTATGCAAACAATAAATAATCCGAAATTTAACGTAAAATGGTGTCTTATAGTTTTAGCAATTATCAAAACTGAAGAATATCATAGAAGTAAAGTCTACTGTGTGTGAGGCAATTATAAGTTCTCTGGAAAAAATATCAAGGCATGGAAGGACAGACAATAAGGTGAGGGTCATGATTTGTTTGAAAAAAGGCTTCACTTTAATAAGCTAAAAAAAAGTCAGTTGTATGCAGCGTGGAGGAAGAAGAGGGCAGGCAGGGAGAGATAGCAGGTGTCTACCTGTGAAGCCAGAGTGTCCATGTCACACCATGAACAGGGTAGGTAGAGGGAGATAAGTGTCCACCTGTGATGCACAAGTGTGCCTGTCACATGTACAAGGGCAGGGAGAAATAGTGTGACTGAGAGAGAGAAAGAAAGAGGTGTGGAGAAGATAGGAAGTGGGGTCAGAGGTAGTAGGTGAATGGCGTGGACCAGATGCATAGCCCCTTGATGCCATTGTAAGGAGTTGGCCTTGATTCTGAGTAAGATGGGAGAATTTCGAGCAGAAATATAATATGAATGATCATGTTCTATCAGGGTCATTCCCTTTGCTGTGTTGAAAATAACTAGAAAGGAACAAAGGGAGACACCAGGAGACGAGCAACTGCACAGGTCAAGTGGAGAGGTGACAGTATATGGTGGCAGGGGAGATAGTGAAGAGTGGCATATGTATTTTGAAAGTGGAGCTATAAGTTTGCTGTGGGATGGGAAAGAAAGAGAGGATATTTAAACTCTTCAAAAAAATTGAGGAGGAGGAAATACTGTTCTATGAGGCCTGTATCACCCTGACACCAAAACCAAAGACAAAAGAAAAATTGAAAACTATAGGCCAATATCTCCCATGAACATATATGCAAAAATCTTTGAGAAAATATTAGCAAACCAAATTCAACAACACATTAAAAAGATTATTCATCATTATACTCTATAGCATAATGGGATTTATCCCAGGGATACACGGATGGTTCAACATATGTAAAAAAATCAATGTGATAAATCATATCACAGAATGACTAACAAAAGACATGATCATTTCCAATGATACAAATAAGCACTCAATATAATTCAACATTGCTTCATGATTAAAAACTGAAAAAATTGAGTATAGAAGGAATATACCTCAACATGATAAACATCACATATAACAGACCAACAGCTAGTACCATACTGAATGGAGAACAACTGAAAGCCTTTCCTGTAGATCTGGAACAAAAAGAGAATGCCCATTTTCACCACTGTTATTCAACATAGTACTGGCAGTTCTAGCTAAAGCAATCAGATAAGACAAAGTAATACAGGGCATCCAAATTGGAAAGAAAAGGTTGATCTATTCTTGTTTACAGACAATATGATCTTATATCTAGAAAAACCTAAAGATTCCACCAAATAACTGTTAGAACTATAAACAAATTCAGTAATGTTGCAGGATACAAAATTAATATACAAAAATCAGTAGCATTTCTATATGCAAACAAGAAATAATTTGAAAAAGAAAACAAGAAAGTATTCACATTTATAAGATCTACAAATAAAATAAAATACCTCAGAATAAACTTAAGAAATAAAGATCTCTCCAATAAAAGCTATCAAACATTGTAACAAATTAAAGAGTAAACACACACAAAAAAGGGAAAGCTATTCCATGCTCATGGATTGGATGAATCAATATTGTTAAAATGTCCACACTACTAAAAGCAAGCTATGAATTCAATACAACTCCCATGCTTTACAGAAATAGAAAAAATTATCCCAAAATTTATACAGAACCACAGAAGGACCAGAATAGCTAACACCATCCTGAGCAAAAAAGAACAAAACTAGAGGAATTAACTTACCTGATTTTAAATTATTCTACAGAGTTTAGTAACCAAAACATCATGGTATTGGCGTACAATCAGACACATAGACCAACGGAACAGAATGGAGAAACTAGAAATAAATCCACATATTTATAGTGAATTTATCTTTGATAAAGTTGCCAAGAATATACAGTGGGGAAAGGACAAGTCTCTTTAATAAATGGTGCTGGGGAAACTGGATATCCATATGCAGAAGAATGAAAGTGAAAGTAGACCCTTATCTCTCACCATATACAAAAGTCAAATCAAAATGGATTAAAGACTTAAATCTAAGACCTGAAAATATGAAACTACTGAGAATAAAACATTGGGGAAATTCTTCCTAACATTGGTCTGAGCAAGAACTTTTTGAGTATTACCCCCAAAGCACAAATAACTAAAGCAAAATTGGACAAATGGTATCACATCAAGCTAAAAAGCTTCTGCACAGACTCAGCACCTGTAGCACAGTGGTTATGGTTCTGGCCACATACACTGAGGCTGGCAGGTTCAAACCAAGCCCAGGTCAGCTAAACAACAATGACAAGTACACCAAAAAAATAGGTGTTGTGGTGGGTGCCTGTAGTTCCAGCTACTTGGGAGGCTAAGGCAAGAGAATCGCTTAAGCCCAAGAGTTTGAAGTTGCTGTGAGCTGTGACATTACAGCACTCTACTGAGGGTGACATAGTGAGATTCTGTCTCAAAAAAAAAAAAAAAAAAAAAGCTTCTGCACAGCAAAAGAAACAATCAACAAAGGGAGGAGATAGTCAAAGAATGGAAGAAAATATTTTCAAACTAACCATCTGACAAGGGATTAATAACTAAAATATATTAGGCATGCCAAAAACTTACTAGAAAAAAAATCAAATAATCTGAGTAAAAATGGGCAAAAGATCTGAATAGATATTCTCATTCTCAGAAGACATACAATTGGCCAACAGATAAATGAAAATGAAATGCCATCTCACACCCATTAAAATGGCTTTTATCAAAAAGGCAGTAATGAATAATCACAAGGATATGGAGAAAGGGGAATGCCCCTACACTGTTGGTAGAAATGTAAATTAGTACAACCACTATAGAAAACAGTATGGAAGTTCCCTTAAAAATAGAATGAACACATGACCCAGCAATCCCCCTGCTGGGTATATATTTAAAGGAGATAAAATCAGTATATTGCAAAGATATAAGCACTCCTGACTTGGTACCTGTAGCTCAGCAGCTAGGGTGCTAGCCACATACACTGGAGCTGGCAGGTTCAAACCCAACCTGGGCCTGCCAAACAACAATGACAACTACAACCAAAAAAATAGCCTGGTATTGTAGTAGGCACCTATAGTCCCAGCTACTTAGGAAGCTGAGGCAAGAGAATCACTTAAGCCCAAGAGTTTGAGGTTGCTGTGAGCTGTGACACCACAGCACTCTACTGAGGTAACATAATGAGACTCTGTCTCAAAAATAATAATAATACATATATATATATAGCACATTTTATATATATATATATGTACTCCCATGTTTATTGTCACACTATTCTCAAGAGCAAAGATTTGGAATCAACCTACGTGATCATCAATACATGGATGAATAAAGAAATTGTGGTACATATACACAATGGAATCTTATATAGCCATAAAAATGAATGGAATCATGCCATTTGCAACAACATGGATAGAATTGGAGTAAGTAAAATAAGCCAAGCACAGAAAGACGAATCTCAAACTTTCTCACGTGTGTGGTGAAGCTAAATATTAAAGCAATTGATCTCCTGGAGAAAAAAAGACTGGAATGATGGTTACCAGAGACTGAGAAGGCCAGCAGGGAAGGGGGGATAAAGCTGTGTGATGGTTAATGGGTGCAAAAATATAGTGAGATATTTAGATAGAATGAATAATATTTGATAGCATAACAAAATGATTATAGTCAATTATAAAGTATGGAATACTTTAAGACAGGCGTCCTCAAAATATGGCCCACCTAGGATATTTACCGGGCCTGCCAGGTGTTTTTGCCGCTGCTGCCTGTCCCGCTTTGCAGCTGACTTGTCCCTCCAATGGTCTGAGGGACAGTGAACTGGCCCCCTGTTTAAAAAGTTTGAGGACCCCTGCTTTAAGATATCTAAAAGAATAAAATTGGAATGTTCTTAACACAAAGAAATAGTAAATGCTTGAGATGCTGACTACCCCAGTTACCCTGATTTAATTATTACACTTTGTATACCTGTAGCAAGACAACATATGTATCCTAAGAATATGTACAACTATGATGTACTCATAACAATTACAAATTAAAATAAATAAGATAGCAGCTCAAAAAAAAAGGGAAAAGGCAGAAAGAGAGGAGTTTAGTTTAAAAACAACGAAGAAAACTTTAAGATGTGGGGCCTGAGCAACTAAAAGGATAATTAGCATGATCTGAGTCTTGGAGAAGACTGTATGAGGAACAGGTTTGGAGAGAAAACTCAGGGCCCATGTATCCATGTACTGATAGTGGATATGCAACTGGATAGATAAATCCAAGGTTCAGAGCAAAGGTTCCAGCTGAAGATACACATTTAGGAATTGATAAGCCCCATGAATGAGTGCAAAGATACCATTCAAATATTTAATAGCCAGTACGGTAGTGGCCAATCAAGTTACCAGAGTACCATTCTAAAGGGTCAGGCTTTAATCTCTTAGAAACTAGATCCCAGGTAAATCCAAGTGTGGCAGAGTGAGGCCAGAGTGCTTGGGCAGGAGAGGGCACTGAAGAGTGGAAAGAGTAGCCATCTGCTTTCTTGAACAGACATGTTCCCACATTTCATCAATCAATATAGGACATCAGGGTACAGCGAGTGGAAATTAACCCCAAAAGAATACAGAAGGAGAAAGAGAAGAACAAGAAGGACAAGAAGTCCCAAGATCAATCCCTGGATGGTTTGACCTTTAGAGGCTGGGGAGGGAGGAGGACAGCAAGGAGACTGAGTAGCGACAGCCAGTGAGATGTGGATCAACAGCCAGTGTGGTTGGTCTAGAACAGCAGTGACCGTCTGGTCCAGTTTGCTGACACAGTTCACATTGAGGCCTATGTCTCAGTATAAGTAGCAATGTCCATCTTTTATTCTCAAAAATGTCTTTATTCCAATGATGAATTATGTGGTCTCCCTACGTAGAAGCCAGGTGAAGAAACTCTGCTGCAAAGTGAAATAAGAGGAGAACTAGCAGCTGGATTTAGCATCGTGGAGGTCACTGGGACTTGTCCAGGAAGCAGTTTCGGTGCCTCAGAAGGAAAATGGGAAGAGAGGAATTGATGACAGTAAATGCAGACAAATCACTTAAAAAGTTTTGCTGTTTAAAAAACTAAAGGCCAGAAGATTCATAGAGAATGGGTGTCCGGAAGAGAAAACAAATCAAGACTGGGTTTAGGTAAGCTGGGGAAGGCTACAGTATGCTTGCTGAATGGGGTTACCTAACAGAAAGGGGGAAACTGATGCTGAAATAGAAAAGACAGCAATATTGTCAAGGCCGCATTATGACTAGTGTAAGCAGTAGTCACTTTTGCCATTACAGGTCTCTTCTCTTATAAGAAAAAAAGGTTGAAAATATAATTTATGACTGAATTGTCTAAAAGTGAATGCATTATATGTTAAAACATTTTCTTTGACCTAAAATTTCATGTTTTTCTTCTGATATTAAAGGAGCCCCCAAAAGTATCATGGGCCCCAGGCACTGCAGCCTGGGGATCCATCTGCCCTGAATGACAAGAAGTAGGTGGGAAGAGATGGGCTGAGATGAAGGCCCTGGTTTTTCATCCATAGGAACAAGAAAGAGGGCAGAGGACGGGGGCTCAGACCGGGATCGGAGGAGCCAGTATAAGGTTTTTTGGTTGTAGTTTTTGTATGTGGTTGTTTCTGTTTTCTCAATGAAATAGTAAGTCTGGTTGTAAGCAGAGAGTCAGGATGGTGGAGGAGGTATGAAGGTTTGAGAAGAGAGAGAAAAGTACCAGACAGCCACCTAGCAGTGTGGGAGAATGAATGGACTGGGAAAAAATGTACAAAGATTCCAGGGCAGCACTAAAAGCCCCCCTGAGGTTAGGTAAGGAATTTAAAATGAGTCCAGTCAGCATGAGTTGTGTGGTTTTTCTACAGACACATTTAACTGCGTAGCTGCAGGGGCAGAGTAGGAGGAGAGTTGGATTCACGCAGGGATGGAGGTTTGCCGAGAAGTAAGAAGCAGCAGGGCAGTTGGGGTGCACGCAAAGAGATTATAATAATGGAACATGGAATTTAAGCTGGTGAGGATGGACGTGGGGGTGTGAAGGGAGTAAGAGAGATTGAAATGATGAGAGGTTTAACTGTAGATCCCAGTGAGTCCAAAATAGCTGAGTTACGCGCTAGAGGAATTGAATGGGAAAGATGGTCAGTGATGGTGTGAGAGTAGGATGCTTGAAATCGAGACTATGGAGGGTTGTGCAAGTATTAATAAGAAGGTCTACTTGTAACCCATGAATATTTTATTTGTTGTGCAAAATTCAGATAGTACCCATAACCTCATGTACTCCTCGAATGAAATCACAGTTAAGAATTTCCTGGGTATCAAATATGTATCACATATACACAGACACACACACAACACACAGGTTGCTTTAGTGTTGATTTATATTTTTTACATAAATGCAATCATTCAATACATATTATCCTATGCCCTGTTTTTTCACTTAGCAATGTATTCTGGAAATTTAATGATAGTGTCTGTATATCTACATCATTTTTTTTTAACAGCTTTGTTTTTGTTTAAGTTTAATGAATTTCCACTTGAACTGTCTATGAAATATTCTAGTGAAGCTCAGGCTCTTTCACAGACTTCCTCCAGGAACTCTGGGTGGGGGAAAGCAATATATTCACATGGCCACAGGTTTTTGTAAAATTTGTAGAAAATTTGTAAAATATTTCGAATGTGTTTGGTTAAGATCAGTCTCTTTCTGAATCTCCTCCATGGCACTTTCCTTGTGTTAGATACTGGTGGAAAAGCCATAAACATTCAAAATATTCACTTCCTACTGAATTCATTTCTGAATAAATGTGCATTTTCATACCTGATTTTGCCTTCTTTTTCTTAAAAGGGGCCTTTACAACTGCATAAGCTTTAGGCTGTATGAAACTTGGGCCTGTCCCTATAGGTGTACCAATTCTCCTTTGAATGCCTATTTCCTCAGTGATGACTAGATTGGGCATCCTGCTTCCCCAAACATCTGTTGCTGAATCATGTAGCAAAAATCTCCTTCCTCTTCCCTGATCTCCTCCCCCTTTCCTACTGCCCCTCCCAAAGCCAGGGGACTTTACTCTCCTGGATATCATGCTTCATAATCGCAAATTAAATTTTCGTAAAAGTGCATTTGTACATTAATTAGTGTGAAGGCATTGACCCTGAAACTAATTTCGATAGTTACAAATACATGCAAATAACTCTAATTGTCTCAAATGATCTAATTTGGGGTATTTCATTCTATCATTGTTGCCTTAACTCTATATCAAAGCAAATAATCATTAAGTCAGAATTTTAAATGTACAAGAAAATTTAGAGATGACTTAATCTCATTCTCTCATTTTATAGCTTTGAGAACTGAGGCACAAAATAGAAGGACCTATGACTGTTTATAATTCAACAGGGAAGGATAATCATTGCTTCAGGAAGGCTCCGTCCTGTTTTAAGTGTAGGGTGAGAAGATCAAGCGAGGCAGGTCCCAGCTCTGAGACAGAAAGCTGCTAACCACAGACCCTTGTAAAATTTAAACACATTCTCTCTCGCTAACAGACACTAATGACTATAATAAATTAAGGAGGGTTTAGTTAGGCAATAAACAATTACATTGACACAGGGTATAAACTTGATGCTCTAATTAACATTTTGACCAATAGATCTTTCTAGGCTAAGAATCCTGGACCTAATTCAGTCATAACATAAGTTTTTCTTATATATACTAGGACTGAGCCACATTCAATATTCAAATAATGGTTGCGCAGAGAAAGGTATTAGAAAAACACAGTCCCAAAATAATGTCACACCTTCCTCTAAGAGTGATGATACTTTGATTTACCTCACAGTATTATGAAGATTAACAAGATTATGCCTATAAGTATTCTAAGTTCTTGGGATTTAAAAACTACACTTGGCTGGCAGTAACATTTTCTTTATGTCTGGTCTGTGTGTAGTTCATTTTGTAATGAGACATGACTATAAAGTAAAGAGACTAATCTTAGACAAGCATATCCCATCAAGACTCATGTATCCAAACCTGGTTTGTCCTGCCATGTGGTCACCGTGGGAGACTCAGTATTCACCTGATGAGGCTGTCATTGCTTAAAACATTTGTTGAACTGCTCTGTAGGCACTGCCTTATAGTCAGCTTATGACACAGGAGCAAAACACCTTCCTTAGAGTTTGGGAAAATTGTGGAAGTACATAAAGGTCTTTAAAAATAAATCATTTCCTGAGTAACTCAGTACTCTGCAGAGACAAAGTTCTATACATGGAGCAAAGAAACATTTGCATAAGAAGACAAAAATCAAGTTAAAATTCTTATACAGTTGTTATAAGGCTCCTCAAAGGCAATTTTTAAGCACATCTAAGCCTGTAACATTCTCCCAGAAATTAGGAAAAACAGCTTTTTTAACATGAAAATTCAGACACTAGTGTTCAGTTATTTGACATGTCATATGTTGGCTAGTAGTACAGCCATAGTCACTTACTATGACTTTAGTAAGTGTGAACATCTGTGTACCACATTATAACCACAAAAGCATTTTCATTTGATTTTCACAACAACCCATGGATATTACAGATAGACAGTGTTAACACTTTTATTTTACTTATGTAAATATTTAAGCTCAAAAAGTTCAGAAGGGCCAGGCACAGTGGCTCACACCTGTAATCCTAGCACTCTGAGAAGTCAAATTATGTGTATTGCCTGAGCTCACGAGTTCGATTTCACCATGAGGCAGAGTGCGACCCTGTCTGTTAAAAAATAGCTGGGCATTGTGGTGAGCACCTATGTTCCCAGCTACTTGGGAGGCTGAGGCAACAGAATCTCGTGAGCCCAAGAGTTTGAGGTTGTTGTGAGCTATGTAGTGCTACAGCACTCTACCCAGGGCAACAACCTGAGACTCTATCTAAAAAATAAATAAATACAAAAAGTCAAGCGACAAGGCCAAGTTGATGCAATAAATAAAGGAGTCTGATCTCAAACCCACACCTTCCAATTTCTCACCCTGAGCCCTTCCAACATGATAACTAACATTTTCTAAGGCATGTTATGAAGACTTCTGAACCTCAATGTGTTCTTTATAGTGGTTTTAAAATACATAGTATGTCCACAGGTATAGTAGTTCACATTTATAATCCCCAAGACTTTGGGAGGCTGAGATGAGAGGATCCCTATACGCTATGAATTCAAAGTTTCAGTGAGCTATGATCAGGCCACTGCACCCCAGCCTGGGTGAGAGAGTGAGACCCTATCTTAAAAAATGTCCATAAATTATTTGACATTACTCTATTCAAAAGTTGGAGCACAAGAAGGGGCCCCAGGTGGACTCTAGTTCTCTTCTTGAGTGTAGGGTAGATGTAGTGACTCATTGGTAGTGTGATGGTGTGTAACCTCTGAGATGAGGTCATCAAAGGCACTACAGCTTTCTCCTTACTCTTTTAGATCATTCATTTTGGGGGGAAGCAGCTACCATATCATGAGGATATTCAAGCATCCCATTGGAGAGGGCTGCATGGTGAGGAACTGAGGTTGCCAGCCATGTGAGTGAGCACCCTGAAAACAGGTCTTACTGCTTTGATTAAGCTTGCCAATGAGGCAGCCCCAACCAATATCTTGACTAAAATCTGAGGAGAGAATCTGACCTAGAATCACCCTGCTAAACCATTTCCAGATTTCTGATTCTCAGAAACCGTAAAAGATGTTTGGTGTTCTAAGCTCATACTTTTTTTGGTAATTTGTTAATTAGCAAGAAATAACGAATATGCTTCTGAAACAAAATGTTCTATGATCATCTAAGTTTGTGAAATCCTATATTCTATAACTCTCATAAAGATTAGTAATACTGATGAGTATTCCTGAATGCGCTTAAGAAGTCCTGCAGCAAAGAAATTGGTTTTTACTTTTTTTATAGTATAATTCTTAATTCCCTTTAACAAAATATCATTCATGCCCCCACGGAGCTGATTTGGGATATTTTAAACTGGAACAGTATAAGTTGCTAGCAATTTCAGTTAATTGCAAATTTCCACGTGGGCATTTTGACAAAATATCAAAAACTATACTACAAATTCAGTAGATATGTGGGTCTCTATTGGGACATTCTACAAAGCAATGATTTGCATTCTTTAAAAATCTTTCCTATCCAGAAGGAAAAAAAACCTTTTATTATAAAGATACTTGTACTAGCTGTTTATTGCAGCCCCAATTTACAGTAGCTAAAATGTGGAAACAGCCTAAATGCCCTTCAACCAAGGAATGGATTGGCAAGCTGTGGTATATGTATACTATGGAATATTATTCAGCTATTTAAAAAAACGGAGATTTTGCAGGATTTGTACTAACCTGGATGGAGGTGGAACACATTATCCTTAGTGAAGCATCACAGGAATGGAGAAGCATGAATCCTATGTATTCAACTTTGATATGAGGACAATTAATGACATGGTGGGCATGGGGGAAGGGGTGAGTAGACAAAGAAAGGGTGAGGGGGTGAGGGTAAGGACAAGAACAAAAAAAGAAAATAGTGACTAATTCTCACATAAATTGGATTCAGTTGTGACTAAAGTACATTACTTAAACATTAATTTTTACTTTGACTTGTTAATATGTTGTTTAGGATACAGAATACTTCATCCTCACTTAAAACTGAATTATGTTTGTAATTTCCCCTTTATAATAATATATTTTTTCCAATTTTAATATCAGGTGTATCCAGATTAAGCAGAATGATTTTGACCTATTTCTTCTTTTTCTATTGTCTATAAGATTTGGCATGATCTGTTTTTTGAAATTATCTTTTATTTTTATGTATAAATATTAGTTGTCTATAGTTTGAGACTTTAGGAAAAAAATAATAAGAAGTTAATTGATGACTCTATACTGAACCTCAGAGTCAAAGTATTCTATAATAGACATAATCTTATTTGACAATGTGAATGTTACTTTCTTTGCATTATTATTATTGCTTAATATTTTGATGCAGCAATCGTCTGATTTCTTTTCTGAATGTATTTATCTTTATTCATTCTTCACAAGGTTTTGTTTCTAGTCCTTATCTTGAACATCGTTATTGTTGTTAAATTTTAAGCCTTTTTAATTCTGTGAAGGCAAAAAGTGGAAACCAAATAATCACATGTATATGTAAAAAAAAACTGATGTCATAAAAGACAAAAAAATTTGAGGAAACTGTTACAGAATAAAGGAAACTGAAAAGATATGTCAAATAAATATAATCCTCAATTCTTAAAATATCTATAGAAGACACTATTGAGACAACTTGAGGAATTTAATTTATAGATTTTAATTGATAATAGTATTGTATTAGTGTTAAATTGTCCAAGTATAATAATTGTACTGTGATAACATAGAAAAATGCGTTTTTTCCTAGGAACTTCATGATGAGATCTGTAGGGCTAAAGTGTCAAAACATCTGTAACTCTCAAATGATTCAGAAAGAAAAGCAATGTGTGTGTGTATGTGTGTGTGTGTGTGTGTGTGTGTGCAGAAAAGGAAAGGGCAGGCAAAAGGGAGGAGAAAAATGTCAGACCTTTATCTGGAAGTACAACTAAACAGGTAAGGAATGGCGAAGGATGTGAAGGTCATTCTAATTGCTGAGTTTGGGGGTTTTTGCACCCCTGACAAACTGACGAAGCATGTGAAACAGCTGCTCTTGACTCTTAAATTCTTCTCATCCTTCAGGTTACTGAGTAAATGACCTGTACCTTAGTAGGTTCCTCTGACTTAACTCTTATTCACAAACCACCCTGTAAATCTCATAACACTTCCTCTTTAAATTTCAAGTGTATATTTATTCAATACTTTATGACTAATCTTTCTCTAATAGATTGTATATTCCCTGGGGACATGAAAAATACCCTTTCATTTGGCACTCTTTGTCCAATCCTTTACCTAAAGCCTGGCCCATTAACATGCACTCACAATACTTTTTTTTTCTAGGTTAATGTGAGGGTACAAACAACCAGGTCACAATATTTGAATTTGTTAGGTAGAATACCTCTTGTAGTTGTGTCATGCACAAAACAGCTGTGCCAAACACCCCTGGCCTTGTGCCCATTAACTGGGAGCACCCCAAATCCCCATTCCCTCCCCCCTCATTCCCCTTCCATCCAACTTGAATTGAAATGAGTTTTTCTCTTCTGTGGGTGTGAATTAGATTGTCTACTGGTTTCATATGAGTACTGAGTACATTGGTTATTTGCTTTTCCATTGTTGTGATGCTTTACAGAGAAGAATGTGTTTCAACTCCATCCAGGTTAATACAGAAGATGTGAAGTTACCATATTTTTTATGGCTAAATAGTATTCCATAGTATAAATATACCACGACTTGCTAATCCATTTCTGAGTTGATGGGTATTTAGGTTGTTTCCACATCTTGGCAATTGTAAATTGAGCTGCAGTAAACAATCTAGCACAAATGTCTTTATGATAAAAGGATTTTATTTCTGGGCAGCGCCTGTGGCTCAAGGAGTAGGGTGCTAGCCCCATGTACCAGAGGTGGTGGGTACAAACCTGACCCCAGCCAAAAACTGCAAAAAAAAAAAAAAAAAAGGATTTTATTTCTTCTGGGTAGATGCCTAGTAATCAGATCATGATTCCAGGATCAAATGGGAGAAATAATTTGAGTTATTTGAGGATTCTCCATACTTCTTTCCAAGGGGACTGTATTAGTTAGTGGTCCCATCAACAGTTTAAAGTGTTCCCGTCTCTCCACATCTGTTCCACAATCTGTAACTTCGGGACTTTGTAATGTGGGCTATTTTCACTGGGGTTAGGTGATATCTCAGGGTGATTTGATTTGCATTTCTCTAATGACTAGGGATAATGATCAATTTTTAATACATTTATTAGCCTTTCGTCTGTCATCCTCAGAGAAGGTAGTTCCATTCATATCTCTTACTAGGTGATGGATGGGATTGTTTGCTCTTTTTTGTTGATTAATTTGAGTTCTCTATAGATCCTAGTTACAAACCTTTGTCAGATTCATAACATGAAAATATCTTTTCCCATTCTGAAATTTGTCTGTTTGCTTTGTTTGTTGTGTCCCTAGCTGTGCAGAACCTTTTCAGTTTAATTAAGTACCATTTGTTTATTTTTGTTGTTGTTGCAATTGGCACAGAAGTCTTCTTCATAAAATCTTTCCTAGGCCAAAATCCTCAAGAGTTTTTCCCATCTTTCTTCTAGGATTTGTATCATTTCATGCTTTAGATTTAAATCTTTTAACCACATTGAATCAATTTTTGTAAGTTGTGAAAGGTGCAGGTCCAGTTTCAGTCTTTTGCATATGGTTATCCAGTTCTCCCAGCACCATTAATTGAGTAGGGATTCTTTTCCACGGTATACTTCTATTTGATTTATCAAAGATCAGATGGTTGTAAGACACAGGTTTCATCTCTTGGTTTTCTATTCAGTCCAAATGTCTATGTCTCTATTTTTGTGCCAATAACATGCAGTTTTTATCACTGTGGGCTTGTAATATAGAATAACGTTTAGTGATGCCTCTGGCTTTGTTTTTATCACTAAAAATTGCCTGGTCTATATGGGTTTGTTTCTTGTTCCATAAGAAATGAAGAACTATTTTTTCCAGTTCTTCAAAGTATGATATTGGTATTTTAATGGGGATTGCATTGAATCTGTAGATTGCTTTGGGAAGTGTGGACACATTAGCAACGTTGATTTTCACAGCCCAGAGTATGGTATGTTCTTTTATTTGTTAATGGCTTCTGCTATTTTTTTTCTTAGAGTTTCATAAATCTCTATGTAGAGATCTTCCACTCGTTTGTTAGGTGCATTCCTAGGTATTTAATTTTTTTCTGAAGCTGCTGTGAAGGCAGTTGTGCATTTGATTAGTTTCTCAACCTGGCTGTTATTGGCATACACACACTTTGATGAC
Source organism: Galagoides demidoff (assembly GCA_963574575.1). Taxonomy (NCBI): domain Eukaryota; kingdom Metazoa; phylum Chordata; class Mammalia; order Primates; family Galagidae; genus Galagoides; species Galagoides demidoff. The sequence continues at coordinate 32,509 of CAUYQV010041541.1, forward strand.
TAGGGACAAAGAGATATTTTGTACCCTGAGACATTACTTTATTTATTTAGTTTTTGGCCAGGGCCAGGTTTGAACCCTCCACCTCTGATATATGGGGCTGGTTCCCTACTCCTTTGAGCCACAGGTGCTGCTCATTACTTTATCTATAATTTATTGATCACTTCCTGAGTCTTGTGGTTGAGTTCTAGGGTTTTCTAAGTATAAGATCATATTATCAGCAAAGACTGAGCATTTGGCCTCCTCTGCCCCCATTTTGATACCCTTTATATCCTCTTCTTGCTTGATTGCATTGGCTAGGACTTCCAATACTATGTGGAATAGTAGTGGTGATAGAGGACATACTTGTTTGGTTCTAATTCTAAGGAAAAGCTTTCAGTTTTTATGCCATTCAGGATGATGTTAGCTGTGGATTTGTTGTAGATAGCTCCAATCTGTTTAAGAAATGTGCCACTTGGCTCAGCGCCTGTGGCTCAATCGGCTAAGGCGCCAGCCACATACACCTAAGGTGGCGGGTTCGAATCCCCAGCCCGGGCCCGCCAAACAACAATGATGGCTGCAACCAAAAAATGGCCGGGCGTTGTGGCGGGTGCCTGTGGTCC
>CAUYQV010041542.1:0-79222 GCA_963574575.1 Galagoides demidoff
GCGCCTGTGGTCCCAGCTACTTGGGAGGTGGAGGCAGGAGACTCGCTTGAGCCCAGGAGTTGGAGGTTGCTATGAGCTGTGATGCCATGGCACTCTACCTAGGGGGATAGCTTGAGGCTCCATCTCAAAAAAAAAAAAAAAAAAAGTGGAAGACTAAGCTAGAACATATCATTTAGGAACAATATAATTAAAATATAGGTGATTAATCTTATACCTACATATGCCCCACTATTTCTGTTTTGGCAGTTCTCCAAAGAGTTAGAGCTGCCATTTGACCCCCAAATTCCCTTCCTATGTATATGCCCACAGAAGTAAAAACCAATGTTTGCACAAAAACCTATCCATGTTCATAGCAGCATTTTTCCTAATAGCCAAAAAGTAGGGAAAAATTCCCATCAACTGATGAACTAATAAGAAAAATGATATCACATACAATGGCACATTATTTAGTCATAAAAAATGAAGTACTGATATACGCTACAAATAGTTGAACTTGAAAATATCCAAGTGAAAGAAGCCAGATACAAAAGGTCACATATTGCATAACTCCATTTTATAAATACTCCAAATAGCCAACGCATAGTGATATCAATTAGTTTGGTATTTGTCAGAGGCTGGGGGAAGGGACAATGAAGATTACCTGCAAAATGTTTGAGGCTTAATTTCGAGGTAACAAAAATTCCTGAAATTAGGAAGTGGTGATGGATCCATAATCCTATGAGTATCTTTTAAAACACCAAATTCTACACTTAAATAGGATACACTTTATGATACGTAATTGTATCTCAATAAAAATCTTGTTTAAAGAGTTAAAAATAAATGTTGCATGCAAAAGAAAAACAAAGGGGAAAAAATGTCTCAATTACCTAGTTATATAGAATTTATCAAGCATATGGCTATAACCCTCCACTGGCATTTGAGAGGAAGTTATGCTCACATTGGATATATAGAATTCTTTCCAGAGAAACCCACATTTTAAGTCTCAGAGTAGTGAAGCAAAAATAAACTCTTGAAAATTTATGCTTTGGAAAGAAATCTATACGTTTCTTTCAATGTGATTTAATTGGCTGCTTTCAAAAATTTTTTTGGTTTAAGTATTCATTTATTCATTGAAAATATCTTAAAGCAGCTACTATGTGCAGAATACAAAGTCAGGGCTGTGTATCACGCAGAGAAATGTGAAACGAGGATAATATTTAGACTATATAAGTGAGGAAACGCGTGCCTATGTATCCTAAAATAGTCCTGAGTCTGGAACTGGGATCCCATTCCTTCTCTGGCCTTAGTAGCTGTTGCTCATTAGACCCTTTCCCATTGACTCCGAAATTTTGCTTTAAAATCTTTACAGATCCTGCTCCCAACCAGCCCTGTTAAATGCAAAAATTGATACGTATTTGTGGGCTAGTTTCATCAAATCCCCTCATAAGATCCAATAACGTAAAGACTTCTTCCAAATATCAGAGCTTGTCAGTGCCTAGTTAGGACTAGAATTGAGGTCTTCTGATGCCACACTCTGTGCTTTTTTCTGTGAACTATTAATGTTAAATACTAATACATAAGAAGTAGGTGAAGCATAGGAGATGTGCTAAATGCTGATGGTCTAGAATGTTAGAAGAGGAAGGATGAATATGGGTCAGCAGACAGACTTCTTGGGTGGTTTAGGGCTTGAAAAGGTGGGAGGCAGAGAGGGAGCCATGTCAGGCTCTAGGAAGTGCATGAGAAAAGGGCCTAAGCTGAGAAGAACCACAGGCATGGAGATAGAGAGGTATCCCCAGGAGACACACCTTCAAGTGTACCAGAAGACTTCCCTATCTTTTATAAATGGCAATTGCTACAACTGGCACTTGAAAACCAGGAATTTTAACTTCTATGCATCTTAATATAATAAACAAATGACTTCAATAGAAGTAATAATGTATTGTGTTCCTTCATTTTTCAGGTATCTATTGAGTGCTTGTAATGTTCCATGTTCTGGATGAGCCTGGGCATTCAAAGAAGAAAAGACTGTCCTTGCAAGGGACTTATAGGGACAGACCAACAGCTGTCACTGGTTTTGTGACTCTCAGGATGAATGTTCTTATCTTCTGCCTTCTTGAGAATGACTCTGTAGGGATATGGATGGAGGAAAGAGAAGGGAAGTATAAACTGGGATTAAATTGTTGAGAACCTACAAACAAAATGAATGTGAATTTTATTTCATAAACCACAACAAGAAGATAGGACTTATTAACAAATGACCCACACTAAGGAAGGAGACTCTAGAGTGATCAAGCACTAGTCTCTTCTTATGTCAGTTGAGTGAACTAATTGACAAAGAAGGCAATGATTTTTCTGGGGCCACACTGCCAGGTAGTAACTTTAAGGAAAATCCCAGGACTCTGATTCCTGGGCTTGCTTATGCCACTCTCTCCACGTTACTTCCCAGGTGTCTGCATGGATTGGAGCTGGAATTGCAGTGTGAGACATGTGTTCTAGACCCAGCTGGCTCTTCATTTCTCACCATTGTGCCTGTTTACTGTATTTGCGTAAAGTATGTGGACGAACACCACACAGAACCCCCTCAAACTTGCACTTCCCTTTGCTTCAGAGAACTATTTGGTTGGCAGTGTGCGGGGCCTGGACTTTAAGGAACCCAGCTGGATACAGCCTGATGATGTTGTTTATAATTAATATCAAGAAACTATTCCACTGTGGAGGAGAGAGGACACTACTCAGCAGATAGGTGCTGCATTGCTGGTGATAAGGGCAATTCCTATGGCTACAGCCACTTCTTCAGTTTGAAAGAAGAGGCTTCTGTGGCCTGTTGGGCACAAAATGTTGGGCTCTTCTATTCTCCCTGGAGTTTGGGTCTCGCTGATCATCTGATCATCCATCATCAGCTTCAATAAGAATGAATTAAAAATGGAACTTCCTGAAATCCTAACCAGAGACCTTCAGACAGAAATGAGAAACAGTAATGAGATGCAGGAGTCTAGTTAACACAACTTAACACAATTAGAAAATTTCCTCCAAGGGAGAGGAAAGTTAATTAATTTTTTAAAGCAGGGACAAGAATTCTGATGTTTGCATTAAGACCCAAGTAGGTGTTAGCATCAGCATGTCAAGTGTAGGAATGCCATAAGTTGATTCCACATGGTAAGGTTCATGCAGCAATCCTTCAGATGCCTCCTGTTTGTGGACAGAAGAAGACACAGGAGTGGTGCTGAAATTCATGATATAAGTAGGGCAAACATGGAGTCTAGGCAAGGCAGGCAGAGAGTGGCTTGCAGTTGGCTCTGCAGCTCTATGGAACCCAGTTGTCACTTGTGCCCTTTCTTCCACTGAGATTTTTTAAAGTGTGGCACTCCTTGACACATTCCTTATGGCACCTTCCACTTTGATCCTGTCTTGGTGAAATCAATTTAGCCACTATCTAAATCTAGCTTGTAACTCAAGCCCACCCTCTTCCCATCCTAATGTCCCCTTAGAGAAATCTAGCCCATGTTGATTAGAGTTTCATGGCATCGGAGGGAGGAGGGCTCATTTTATTCTCCCCATCTCATCAGTTCCCATGCACAGCTGTGAGATAGGGTGCTGCTTGGCTATAAGAAACAGGATGCCACACGAGGTAGAAAACTGATGGAGCTGCCTTTTCCATAAAGGAGCCGCACTGTGGCCTCATTTATATGATGTACAGTGTTTACACTCCTTTCCTCCTGCCCATGGTTGGGAGCCATCACTCTTGCGTGACGGTCAATGACTTCACTCAGTCATTTCTCTGCAGTGATTGACCCCAAAAGTAAGTTATTAAACAGCTAAGCCTTCCTGTTCTGTATTATTTCAATGTTTTCAAGTGACCTTAAGATCACTTTTGAAATAAAAGATGGTAGGAATGAATGAAAGGGACGTAAAATAATGAATACGTGTTATGGAGTAAAAAACAAGCACTTCATTCCTCTTCCTTTACCGGCCAAATGACTCTGTAATTAAATATACAAAATATTTTTAAAGTGAGGTCAGTGTAATGATTATTTGTGTTTCTCCTGTCTTTTTTCGTCCCCCACCTCCAAAGACGCTCAAGCATGCGGGATAAATGTTGGCAAGCTCCACATGAAAAAGTTAGTCCCAAGAATCACAGATGATATTTTTGTTTGTGGTTTGTTTGTGGTTGTTGGTTTTCTTTCTGTCAATACTGTTTGAGAGCTTTAACCTTTTCAAAACTGACATTCTACCCACAATCCTGCATATGTAAAAGTTTTTCTTTTCTTGGCATTCTAAACTCTTGAAGTGCTTTTATATAATTTGGATCTTAAATACGTTTCCATTTTACAAAGTCACCAGAAAGCGACTCTTCTGTCCTTGTAGATGATGACTGTGCCCCACCTATGTCTAGTCCGTGTCAGGGACTGAGGCCTTCCAAGTGTCAAGTGTCCTGCCAAAACAGGTTTTTGGTGTCTTCAAAGCGTTGCTCTTGAGTTGGGCCTTAGATCACTGAAGCTAATGTCACTGCCATAAAGCCCAGCAGAATTTGGATTTATATGAATTGGGTTTCTTTGTTCCTTAGCAATTGAGTGGGCCCCAATAATTCCTTCCTCAGCAAAGATTTGTTCATTCTGTGAAAAAATTGTTCAGAGGCTAGTTTGAACCAGGCTGTAGGCCAGCAACTGGGGATATAAGAATGAGTGAGAGTGGAGTTTTGTAGGATTGTTAGAAATTCATGGGGAGAAAAGCAGGAAAGCAATGTCTCAAGTGGTAGAGAGGCTGTTTTTTCATCCTTTACAAGTATTGCTTTACTTGATCCAGAATCAACTCTTCTGTCTTGCAGAGATTCTTTCAATCACTCAGGAACGTGTTTGGTTGTGGAGGGACCTTCCAGAGGAAAGACACATTTTAGCCTTTCTCTCACAGATGCATGTCTTATAAACCTTGTGCCTTTGAAACACCTTTATCCACTGTTAAGGGTTTCCAAACATTAAATGGATGTTTGAAAATACTTGTGGCTGGGTTTTAAGCCCCTTTTCCAATCGTATAACTTAATGGAACTGATGATTTTTCAATTGGCACCACTAGCCATGCACCTATGGAAGAAATATAGACTGTTAAGTAATTTTTTCCATGCCTTTCAACTTTATTAAAATACCAAGAGTGTAAGGGACTTGAAGATATACCTTCATTGCTTCTGGATAAAGCTTCACCAGTGTCAGCCTTACCTCTAGATCGTTCAGATTCCCTTTACTCTGTAAGCCAATTTGAGTCACATTTTTCACTTCTTGCCACATTTAAAAAATGCCTAACTCATGCCTGTGTCTCCCACACACTGGGTATGTGCCAAGAAAGATAAATATAACATAGTCCTTGACTTTAAATAGTGAACAGCTATTTGAAGGAGAGAGAAAAGCAGAGAGTGATGCTTACAATACAATGTGGTAAGTATTGGTGGAGAATTGACTTATTGCCTCTAGAATAACTGAGTTAACATATTTGACAGACCAGAATAATTCCTTCTGAGATCATCTCCATAAACGGGAGATTGCTGAATCTTAACCTAGGGCTGAGCTATATAGCTCTTGGCTAAGTTGATCACAAGGCTAAATTTCACCACAATCATTGTTCTTGGACCCAACCACTCATTTTCCTGGGTAGATTAACTCCAGCTAAATTACAATAATTCCCATCTTTGGACACTAAGCTCTTCTTCCAGAAGAGTGCTGTAAAATGCTAAAACATCCAAAATAAAAGCAGTTTGTCCTTGGAAGAACATCATTTCTACAGTATCATCACAATTGCTCTAGTTTTTTTTTTTTTTTTCTTGAGAGAGGAAATGGATCAATCTTTGTCCTCCTTCAACTCTTAAAGCGATAAAAATCACCTACAAGCAGAACTGTCAAGGAAAACTTTGCAGATAAAAATAGACAACTTCCTGCCAGTCACAAGTTTTCATTCTTCCCTTCATCTTCAGCTCCAAAGAAGCTGGGAAGACTTGAATCATCCTATAAGCCAAATACCGCATTCCATTGCAAAGGAGATAGGATTGTGTGCAAAGAAACTGTCTCTTTGAAAATTCAGGAAGACATTTATTTCTGTAGACATTTCGTACATAATATAGTCTAAGGGGTTCTGCCCTGGGCAGTCAAAAGGGAGAAGAAAGAAAGGGTTGAAAGAAAGCAAAATAATGACAACTGAAAAGAGAAAGAGAACCATCAGCATAAAGAGAGGAAGCAATAAAATAGGCAATTTCGGGGATAAGACAATTTTCTAAATTGTATGTACTTGCTGCTATTGTGACACCTACAATCTGTGGATCTTATTTTTTTTTTTATGCCCAACAAAGCAAAAGCAAACCTCGATCTTACTGATTTTATTTTTTAATGTGGCAAAACCTTAGCTAGGATAAAGCTAAATCATGTAGTGTGTTAGCTATCGTATAGGAAAAGTCTACTTTTTAAAAACAAGAGAGCAAAGCATTGTGTAGCAGAGAGAGCTTTTTGTGAAAGGCTCCCTTTGTGTTTACTGAGGCTTTTCAAATCCGCCTCTAACTGGAGGATTTGTAGACTGATTAGCCAGATTAATTTTCTGAGCCAAAAAATCGTTTCTTATTTTATCCTGATTTTTTTCTTTAAAAATGGACCTAATGTTTAAAGTCAAAGTCCAGAATATTCAAGTATAATTTGTCAACTGGTAATTGAAGGAGAGTATATCAGTGGTTTGGACTCAAAATTAATCTCTACTTAAGAATAAGAAATGCTGATGGGATGGGTGAGGGATTTGTTATAACTTTAAAAAAAATTTCATATTTATATGAAGGTATGAATGATTAGGTTACATCATTTGTGTTTGTTACGTCAAGTCCAAGTTGTAGTTGAGCCCTTTACCCATATACCCTTACATTGTGCCCATAGTTGGGAGCTCACCAGTCCTGCTCTCTTCAACCTCCTCCCCCTCCCTCTCCCCTCCCCCACTTCTACTTAATTGTGTTACAAAAGTAACTTTTTCATAAACGGTTCTTAGTATCACTAGAGACCCACATATAAGAATCACGAAAAACATAGGTTTGGAATATCTTTCTTAAAAAAAAAACAATGAAAAATAAAATGGAGTAGACTATCAGGAGGAAATAATAGCAGCTTCGCTTGTAGGGAATAAGTACAGTATGAAAATAATAATGAAGTTTAAAATTTTTTCTTCTTTGGGTTGGCAAAATGCTACTTATAAAACAGGTAATTTTGAAATATGAGAAAACTTGATTGTCCTGCTCACTTACATCAGTACCAACTATTGTTTGTGGTGGAACATGCAGATAAATTCCTAGTTATCTGGTCATTTCAACCAGATAAGTAGAAATTTTTATACCTCATTATTTGGTTGAAATTCATCAAGGCTGTGAATATCTAAAGGAAGAATTGCTCCAGCTAGACATAATCTATGAACTTTTGATTCAGCTGAGATAATGCAGAAAGGCCATTTCACCTTTGTCATCTTTGCATGAACATAAGGACCACCTGAAAATTCTGGGACCTGGGCTAAGGCCATAGGTCTGATTTTCCATACTCATCAGACATCTTTAATGCAGTCTTGCTTTTCTTTCTTTGGTTCTGCCTGTAGTCTCCTCTTGTCAGCCTTGCTATAATGTGTGAGACATTTTGCCTTCAAGGCTCTTGGTGACTCCTATTGGTAGCACTCCAGTCACCCATTGGGACTTTGAGTGAATTCAGATCCTGCCTCCATTTAGATCTTCAGGGACACCTTTAAAAAGTTCTTTCTGTCTACTGACAAGACAATGACCTTGTAGTATGCAATGTAGTCACAGGTTTTCAGAGTCAAAAGTTCTAAGTAGGGCAGCACTTGTGGCTCAAAGGAATAGGGTGCTGGCTCCATATGCTGAAGGTGGTGGGTTCAAACCCAGCCCTGGCCAAAAACTGCAAAGAAAAAAGAAAAAAAAAGCTACAAAAAAGCAAAGAAAAAAGAAAAAAAAAGCTACAAAAAAAGTTCTAGGTATCACTGCTTACTTATTCCCATAGCCAATGTATGACCTCTCCTACATCCTTCCTGGTGGAGTCATCTGTGCCTGCTTGATGGATATGGGAAGACTAACCAGACAGAGTGGATACTCAACAAGCATACAATGTGTTGTTTTCTAAGGGACAAATTCCCATTCGGGCTATTTTTTTCTGATCCAGAGCTTCTTCACAGGAAGTGTCACCCACTGGAGCAGAATCGAATTTTCCAAAACAAGCTCCGGCCCACTTCTGGCTAATCACTCTCCCCATGACTTAAAATAACAACAGAATTTCCTATAGGTGCCCTTCTTTCTTAACCTTTTCTTTAATACTGAACATGTTCCATGCAAACACCATCCTGTAATGAAGAGGGGGACAAATGGACACGTGCAGCGCTGGTTCTGGGGTCTGCACTGTGCTGCGGATGATTACATCAGCGGCAGGTTCCTTGCTCCTAGATCATAAATTCGTCAAAGCTAGAAATCCTGCCTCATTTCCCATACATGTAGTTCCAGCACTGGCTTATTCTAGTATTTTTGAGTAATTGAAAGAATAAATGGAAGCAGTGTTACCTATTGACTTAATTCGTCCTTCTGCTTAGCTGTAGTATGGACTCTTTTATACTCCTTACTGCTATTATGTCAGATCTTCCTGTACCTATAAACAATCAGTTGTGCAATTGATTTTCTGAGTGTAAGATGTAGAACATGATATTCATTTATGTTAGAGCTTATAATTTCATTATTTTAAATGAATTTTATTGTATATATTTAAGGTTTACAGAATGATGTTATGGAATACATATAGATGTATAGATACATAGTACATGTGAGAATGAAATGGTTACCATAATCAGAACATTAACTTATCTATCACTAATTTTAGTCTTAATGTACAACGTTTTTAGGATTATTTATCTTTCATACATGTATCTGCCATTCTGCATATTTTGACCTACATCTCCCATTTCCTTTCCTTCCTCACCGCCTGTGGTAACCTATCCTATCTCTGTGCATTTGGGCTCTCTTTGAAATATTCTTATATTTTTAATATAAGTTAGATCATGTAATGTTTTTCTTTCTGTGCCTGATTTACTTCATATAGCATAATGTCCTCCAGGCCCATCCATGTTATGGCAAATGTCAGGGTCTCCTTTTGAAAGACTACATGATCTCTCTCTCTCTTTTCATATATGTGTGTGTGTGTGTGTGTGTGTGTGTGTATGTTGGCCATTCATCTGTCCTCTTAAAAAAGATTCTGTTTCATATAGAACCCCCAAACACTCTAAGTAGTCAATGCAGATCAACAAAATAAAAGCAAATCTGGAGGCATGGTGTTATTAGACTTCAGATTATAGACTTCGGTCTATAGTGATCAAAACAACACGGTACTGGCATAAAAAATATAGACACTGATCTATGGATCAGAGGAGAACCTAGAGGTGAAACCAGACTCATTCACCATCTGATCTTCAATAAACCAAACAAAAGTATATACTTGGGAAAAGAATCCCTATTTCATAAATGGTGTTGGGAGAATTTGTTAGAACTTGTTCACGTGCAAAAGACTGAAAATGGGACCTGCACCACTTTCCACTTACAAGAATTAATTCATGCTGGATAAAAGGTTTAAATCTAAGGCATGAAATGATAAAAACTCTGGAAGAATGTACCACATTTTCTTTATTGATTTGCCCATCCGTGGGAATTTAGGCTGTGTCTATGTCTTGGCTATTGTTAATAACGTTGCAGTGAATGTGGGAGTGCAAGTATCTTTAAGAGGAGGTGATTTAATCTCCTTTGGGTATTTATTCAGAAGAGGGATTGCTGGATTGTATGGTAGTTATATTTTTAATTTCTTTGGAAGACTCTGTGATGTTTTCCTTAATGGCTGTACCAATCTACATTTTCACCAGTAGTGTACTAGTATCCCTTCTCTCCATACCCCTGCCAACATCATTATCTCTGGCCATTTTTATAGTAGCCATCCTGACTGTTGTAAAGTGTTATCTAGTAGTGCTTTGGATTTGATCTAACGTACTATATGTCTTTTCATTCAAATTTTCTAACCCCTTTCATTGGCTTAAACGTTTCTAGACTAGCGATTTGCTGGTGTCCCTCCTCAATGCCAACAAAGGAAACAGAAGATGGTATCTGATATATTTGGGTGTGTTTGTGGGGAGATTTGACAGCTAGAGAACTGTGGATGGCCTTTTAGTTTCCCTTTTATCAGCTACATCTTCACTCTTGCTCTATCCATGTGTTTTCCTTGTGCAGATACAAAAATATATCAACTAAAAGATGACTTTTAAACTCACTTCTGAGAGCCTCTATGATCATCTCATAGAGGAGTTTATTCCAATGGCCAGAGAATAAAAGTAGAAACTAACGCAAAAATGTTACAAAAACCCACAGAGCACAAAATTGTGGGCATATTTTGTCTCAAAGGAGCAAGAGTTTCAGACTGTCAATAGGGGGACGTAAGTTTTTTTGTTTGTTTTTTTCATTCATTATGGGCAAGAACACGGGGCCTTTCCCTTAACTTCCAAAGCAGCTGCTGACTTGTGATTATATTCTCCAGTGGCTTTTTGACAAGACAATTAGAGGAAACCCGAGTTACTCGAAGTGCGGTACATTGACTAGCAGAATCAGCATCACCTCGGAGTTGGTTAGAGACTCTTTGGCTCTACCCTAGAATTAACTGAATCTAAGTCTGCATTTTTATCAGCCTTCACAGGCAATTAAACTATAAGCAGCACCAGAGTTATATATACAGAGCTCGAAATAACCTGTGAATCTGAAAGAACACTGATGGTGTTCTACCATGAGTGTAGTCAATCTGGCTTGTGACCTAGACAGTGAGATATTTCTTAAGCACCCTGGGTGATTCTGATGTATAGCTAAGCTTGAGAAGCATCGCCATCAATAGCATAGTCACTGTAGATCTGCATGTCACCATGGGAATTTCCCCAAACCCCCAAGATGGCTGAGAAATTAAATCTGTCTTTTCAGGTGGGTCCCTGAAATTAAAATAGAACACCCTGGTGATTCACAGTGTTCATTACACATTGGAGTCACTTGGGCACCTATTGACAGATGCTCTATAAACCCAAATTACATATCCCCCCTAATCCCTGGAAAAGGCTGGCCAACACTACACAATGTTAGCTATCCAGAGTGTCTAAGCATTATAATCTTCAGATTTTTTTTGATGATTGTGAGCTATTGAAACAAATTCATCAGACATAAACAGATAGCATTGTTTGGTTTAGAAATGAAGTTTCTATTCCAAAATAATAAATTGTAGACTGTGTTTGTGTATGTGTACACATGTGAATGTGCATTAAAAATTGTTACTTAGAAGCTATTTGCATCAGTCCTAAAACCTTTTTAAAATTATCAGTAAATATCCTGTATCTTTCCTATTCACAAAAGAGTCAAGATAATTTCTCAAGATACAACGATTTATTTTATTCTGAAGGTTAGCTACTCCTTTTAAGTGACTAATGTGGTTTTGTCCATTAATCTAGACTTTTAAGACTATATTTCAATTTATAATTCTAATATTTTAACATAGAACCATACCCTCCCAGTAGGAGAGAAAGAATTTGCCTTCCTATCTTTTCCTACAAGCCTGACTCCTGGTTTCCTATTTCTACAGTGGGGATTTTTTTAATAACGTTTGAAAGGTACCATTATTTTCCTTTCGTGATCATTTTTTATGTCACATTTCAACTTCTATGCCTCAGATATTTGTCACTTCCACATTGCTTCGTCAAGTCTTCATTACACCATGGCTCTCTTTTTATTCTGTGCATAATGAATGAACGCATCAAGGGAAAACTGACACTCTTCAGGAGTTTATTTCTGAGGTAGTAATTCATTTACATTGTATCAACGATATTTTAGTATCACACTGGGTACACTACATTTCACAGATGAGGAACATTTAAATTGAGAATATTGCTGTTCAAAAGAAAGCTAAATGGGACACAATTGCTCTCTCTTTTCATAAGTTCTTTAATTTGCATACTTTAAGTATGACACATGACAGACAATTTAGTTGGAAGGCTCACAGGCATTTCCTGCAGGACATGTGTTTCTGCATCTGCATTTTTGCTTCTTTCTTGAACTAGGGGGGAAACATGTAGGGTATTCTCAAGCGGGAAAGCACAGGTTCACCCTGCTCCCACTCTCCGCTGACTCCTGGTTTTCTTATTCTCTTTTCAGATCTTTTCAGACTCAGTTCAGTCCTCCATCCACCTTCTTTAAGGAGCCAACAATAACTTTTTCAGCCACTGAGTTTCTCCTTGATTTATATATAGTTTTTAATTTTTGGCTTTTGTCTTCTTAAAAATACTGTAATTTCTTTAAGTTTAGGGACTGTGTTTTATAATTCTTACACTTTTATTATGCTTGGCTCATAGTAAATTCATTTCACTTTTGCACTCATTCAATCAATAATTCGCTCAACACATTGTCAAGAGTCCTCTTAATATGAGGCATCATACTAAGTGCTGTGATAGCTGCAGTGAGTAAGACAGTCACTATGTTTTATTTAGTGTAATGATCGAAACTTCAAGAAGTAGTATTTCTCAGGAAGCAGTAGGAACCAGAAACTGAAGATGTCTCCGTCATTAACCTTCTAAGACTTCTCAGAGGTCTTCTCTGAACTCAGGCTTCTCCTTATCCACTTGGGGGCTTAGGTTCAGCTTCACAGGCCTGGAAGTTTCCTGGATGCTAAGCTACTGGCAACAACTCTGACACACTTCTGGGGCTTTCTCATAAGATCACAGTGGAGAGAAAGATCCTAGAGATGTGATAATTGTGGTCACTATGAACCCTGGCTTTTTATTCTTGCTTCCTGTATATTGTGAGCCACACTGAAGAGGACTCATGTAAGTTCAAAGACTACTTGAAATCTCCCCAGTTGTGGCCCTAGAGCACTTCTTTGTGCTATGCCTAGCATCCAAATATCATCTTTTGAGGAGCAAAACAATCGAGGCTAGCAACCTCTCTGCTTTGAGGAAAAGCAACTGAAAGTTTTTCTGAGAATCTGGAGAGCAATATTATTTTTCTTGAAAATTATAACATACTTTCCGATTATTATTCATAATATGGAGGGTATTTGTTTGATGATTTTGTCTTCATCACATTATTAAGAAAGAGTTATGGGATGGCCAAATGACACCTTACACTGGACAAGTGAGATGACAGCCATTTACTAGTCACATGTATTCACATGTATTTGTATCTTAGAGGAGGAGAGCTTTGCACACACTGTGGGGTTACACCAGGGTGGCACTCAGGAGCAAAGTAAGCAATGAATGGCTGTGGAAGTTAGGCTTTGTGGCATCAAGAAGGTGAGATGCCTCCTGGTTTCCACAGGAGGACACGACTGGCTTGTTTGAATAATTCTGTGAGTGTATAGGAAACTGAAGCCCATTACAGGCATAAGTAAGGGCCTCAGTCACCATGACACAGGGGAGTGTTTAGACCTTATTCATGGGAACAAATGGAGGGTAATAGGCATTTCTGCTCCTCCCAATTTCACAAGATGTCAAGGCAGCACATAATCATAATGCTAAATCCTAAGTTTTTTTAAATCTTAAATAACTATATTGTACTATTCATTTCTATAAATTATGTCCACATTATATACAGTATCTCATTTAACCTTCTTAGTAATTCCACTGAAGAGTTATTATTACCTCTTGTTTTACAGTCAAGAAAACTGAAGTTCATAGCTATTAAGTATAGAGTATAAATGTCTTAACATAATAATTAAGTGAATGAAGTGAGGGATATTTTAACCAGTACAATGTAAGCATTCTAAATTGTATATGAAATCAGCACATTGTACTGCCTGAGTGCATTAATGTACACATGATCTACCTCTTTATGATTTAATAAAAAAAACAAAACTGAAGTTTATAAAATTTAATCACCCAAGTAATTTCCCAATAATTACAAGATTCAAACCTGCATCACTCTCATTCTATAGTTGTAACATTCACAGTGACACAGATTGTGAGGTATTCACCATGAACCATACCAGGACATGCTTGGAATTAATAGTGCATTTTGACACCAGGATGCGAATGAGAATCTGTAGTGGACCTTTTTGGTGCCCCTACTACCTCCTCTTCTCAATGAGCTGCAGCTCAACTGAGTTGAGTACAGTGAGCGCCTTGGTCCTAAAGCAAAGTACTAATCATCTTGTGAAACCTTGACACCTTTCCTTTCCCACAGATTATATTTTGCTAGAATTTTATAAAGTTTTCAGGACAATCTCAGGGAGATATTTTAGATTAAAATTTAGTCACATGGCTTGGAATTGTTCTAATTAAACTTGCTTATGGCCATTTTCAAAAGTGAGCTAAACATTAACAGATATTCATGCCTACCACTAACTTTTATGTCCGAATCATACTGAACACATAAGAGCATTTTAATACTAATTGTATTTAGTATTACTGATACTAAAGTACTGAAGTACTTTATTACTATAGTACTTCAGTACTACATTACTGAAGAATTTTACAAAGTAGGAGCATAGGTTATTTTTACACACATCACGTACATAGTGTATTTCCTCTTAAAATAAAGTGGTTATGCTCTCTACACTCAGAATACAGTAGCCTTAATTGATTTCTCCTCATTGATATTGATAGCCACTTATAGTAGCAGACAGAAACCTTGAGGGTACACTTTTGCTTATCTCTTTACCTGTAGGTGTTCTTTTAGGGTTATTACTTATGGGTTGCAATGGTCAGCTACTGCTGCCATTACGCTGTATAACAAAAAATCCAAACATCTTAATGGCTTAACCAAAGAAGTAGTTATTTTTCTTGCTCACTGTTCTGAAAGTTATCAGAGGTGACTCTACTTCAAGCTTTCAGATTGTGTACTTTCAGGGCCTCAGGAGGTCTGTTTTCCGAGTTTCTCATCCTTCTTAGATCAGTGTCTACCTGACTAATAGTCTTCTCATGATGAATTGCAGGGGTATAGGAAGGTGAGTGGAAGCATTTGACAGCAAGGCTCTGAATTGTTACTTTTGTCCAGAGAGAGGTACTGCAATTATCCTGGCACTGGGTAAGAAGTGATGGGAACAGGATCCAATCAACTACAGGGGTATGTGTTTTCCTTCTCTTGAAACTTGCCTGCCTATTACTTTTTCTATATATCTATATTGATTACCATATATAAAATCACAGTCGACAGCTATATGTAAAGACTCTTTAAGATATCATTTAATTTAAGCAAGGCTAAACCCTCAGGAAAGAAGATTAAAATTATATAGAGGTACCCCTCAAAGCTGGTATTTTTTTTATCCTTGATATATTTCCAGGATGAACCAAAAAGTCATTTTTGGAGATGTGTCTCTTGTTTAGGACAAATTGGAAACTAAATTTACTGTATACTTTCTCAAAAAATGTATGTGTATGTGTAAAGGTATGTGTGTATTGGGTAAAGCACCCAATTTGTATTGGAGAAGAGTAACATCAGTATTCATGAATTGGAATTCAGCCTTTTCCCAGAATATGAAACATTCTAATTTATTGTCTTGAGTAAGACCTTTTACTTTGATTGCAGCTGTCAACTCTTAAATGGTTGATAGATTTTCAGTATTTGTAATGTACTGTAATATAGGTGAAAATCAGATGTACATGTGGTTATTAAATTGTTTATTCCATTGCTTAAGATGAAAAAAAACAAAAGTTCATATCAAAACATAGAAATGATTGACTCTGACAAAGTCAAAGGGCCGTAAGATGCCCAGCTACTTTTCCCCATGACAGGCAGGAGCTAAATTTAGTATTGACAGCACAGTTTTGGAATAAGATTATGTGACACGGGCACAGGACAGGGAGCACAGCACACTGCGTGTCAGAAAACTGAGGTTCATGGTCTTACTCAGTTGGAAAATCGAGTGAGACACTAAAACTTAGTGGGCATAGAAGATAACAGTAGCATATAATATCTGTTCTAAGGCTTAAATGAGTTAGATCAAGTGCTATCATTATGATTTAAAACATGCAGATCTGGGATCTCCCAGCATGGGCAGCATTGTTTAGCTGTAACTTGGTAATGTAGCCTCTGATGTCAGATTGCTTGAACCGAGATCCCTGCTCTACCATTTGAAGAGGGTGTGATCTTAGGTGACTTCATTTTGCTCTCCAAGCTTCAGTTTTCTCAGCTGTAAAATGTGAATTGTAATAGTATCTATTTCAGAGGGTTGCTGTGAAGAGTAATCAAGGGAGGCATAATAAATGCTAAGCATGATACCTGGCATATAATAATTGCTTAATAAACATTATTAGCCGAAAATTATCATTTTTGTTATTTTTCAGTGCAATGCAAAAGAGTCTCAGAGAGCATTTTATTATATTAAAAACAGTGTACTTCTTGATATAATGACTTCTTTTCCTTTGGGTAGATACCCAGTAATGGGATTGAATGGCAAGTCTACTTTTAGCTCTTTGAGGAGTCTCCATACTGTTTTCTATAGAGGATGTACTAATTTGCAGTCTTACCAACAGGGTAAAAGCATTCATTTCTCTCTACATCCATGCCAGCATCTACTGTTTTGTGTCTTAATCATAGCCATTCTGACAGGGGTAAGCAGATATATGTCATTATGGTTTTAATTTGCATTTCTCTAATGATTAGTGATGTTGAGCACTTTCTCATACGTTTGTTGACCATTTTTTTATCTTTCTTTGAAAAGTTTGTCATGTCTTTTGCCCACTTTTTAATGAGGTTGTTTGTTTATTTCTTGCTGATTTGTTTGAGTTCTTCATAGATTCTGGATATTAGCTCTTTATTTGATGTATAGTTTGTGAATATTTTCTCCCGTTCTGTAGGTTATCTATTTGCTCTGTTGATTATTCTGTTTGCTGTGTTCAGAAGTATTTTAATTTAATTAAGTCCCATTTATACAGTTGCTGTACTTGTCTTTGGGATGTTAGTCATAAATTCTTTGCCTAGGATAATGGTCTAGAAGAGTTTTTCTTAGATTTTCTTCTAGAATTTTTATTGTTTAATGCCTTAGATATAAGTCTTTTAAAGTCCATACTGAACTAATTTTTAAAAGAGGTAAGAGATGGGGGTCCTGTTTCATTCTTCTTCATGTGGCAATCCAATTTTGCCAGTACCATTTATTAAATAGGGCTTCTTTTCTCCTGTATATGTTGTCCATTTTTTTCAATAATTAATTAGTTTTAGGTAGATGGTTTTATATCTGGGGTTCTCTGTTCTTTTCCACTAGTCTATATCTCTAGTTTTGTACTGATACCATGCTGTTTTGGTTACTATATACTTGTAGTATAGTTTGAGGTCTGGTAATGTGATGTATCTAGATTTGTTCTTTTTGCTTGAGATCACTTTAGTTATTCAGGCTCTTTTTTGATTACAAATGAAGTGTAGAATTATTTTTTATAGATCTGTGAAATGTGATGGTATTTTGATGGTGACGGCGCTGAATCTGTAAATCACTTCGAGCAGTATGGACACTTGTACTTGAGTGGTTTTTTGCAGCACAATTCACAATTGTAAAGATGTAGAATAAACCTAAGTGCCCACTGATTCATGAATGGATTAACACAATGTGACATATATACACATGGACCATTACTCAGCCTTAAAAAGAAACGAATTAATGTCTTTTGTAGAAATTTGGATGGAAGTAGAGATCAGTATCCTAGGTGAAGTATCTCAATAATGGAAAAACAAATCACATGTACTCTTTAATAATTTGGAACTAATTGATGGTCACACATGGCACAGAGAAATAAAAGTCATTGGAAATCATTAAGGTAAAAGGGGAAGAAGGGGAAGTGTAAAAACTTACCTAACAGTTACAATGAACACTATTTGGATAAGCGTTTGTACCCCTTAACATTTTGAAATAAAAATAAAACAATGTATTTCATCTAATTTTGATAACCAGATATTAATCCTTCATAACACTTTTGGGTGGTTTAGAGACACTATGAGATGGCATCTGAACAGGGTGGGAAAGAATATTCAGTTTTCATGCACCCTTAAAAACACCTTTTTTGATGAACTCAGGATACAGCATCCCACAGCCTAACCTTCTGAACAAAAAGCTCAGAGGTTACTCAGACTCTCTAAGAAACAGGTCCACACCTGTGTAGAGATGTAGGCAGACTCATAAAAGGAAAGATTCTAGCTGATTACAACCCTCAGGTCAAAAATTAGACAAGAAATTTAATAAACTACACTAACAGGAGCTCAGTTAATTCCTACAAGGTGACAAGCTATTGCAAATTTTGGTTTAAATCTTTCATCAAAAGTTGTCTATATTAAAATTAATTCCACTTTTTTTCTGACAACTAGAAGGAAAGTTTTAAGACCGTTTAATCTGTGATACAGTTTAAATCAAATCTCCTTTTGGCTAGAACAGGTTGAAGCTGGTAGTAAAACCATGTTGACTGGCTAGAATAATTAAGCTGGTTTTGTGAAGCCTCTTTGATTTTGTGTATTTTCATTAACAACCTCATAATCATTAAACTTTAGGGCAGAGCACACCAGCAGTAAAGTATCAAAATGATGATAGATAGATATAGATAGATAAATAGCATCTAACATTTGCTATTGCATCTTTCAAGCATCTCTCAAGTTCACCTACTTTCTATCTCCACTGATATAACTCTAGTTAGGTCATTAGCTTCCCCATCCCTGGATATAGTGCCACAAATACTTGGGCTTCTCATCTCCAACTTTTCCACTATCCCTGACAACTTATTCTGAAGACTGCTGCTAGTTAGCTTTCAAATACAAAGTTGACCAGCCTCCCATCCCAGCTTAGAACTCTTCAAATGATTGTAGTGGGTGGGGAAAGAGAGGGGAGGTGTAGGTGTTGTTTCCAGGAATTCAAGATAGGAGAAGGAAGAACCTAGTGGTTTGGGGGATAGAGATAAGATATTATTCTGGAAAACAGGATAGGGTTGATTGGGAGGACTTTATTAGCATTAAGAGGTCTGGCCTGAACAGGATTGAGAGGGAAGGTGGGAGTTATTATACATATCTGAACAGTGTGCATATTACTCCCAAGTCTCTTTCATATGAAAATTTTATTAATGTATGTACACAGAGATAGAGAGGTCTAGGAGAAAGTTTAGAATAGGAAAAAGTAGTTGCTTTTGAATGGTGGGCTTTGGAATCGTTTATAGTTTCTCCTTTGTGTCTTTTAATATTGTTGTCATTTTCTAAATAATTCTATATCCTTATAATTTTAAACGTTGAAGTTATTTTTACTTTGCAAGCAAAATAAAACAAGTTCTGGGTGGCGCCTGTGGTTCAAGGAGTAGGGCTCTGGCCGCATATACCGGGGGTGGCAGGTTCAAAAACCAGCCCCAGCCAAAAACTACAAAATAAATAAATAAATGAATAAAACAAGGTCTGTGCTCTCTCTCTCTCTTTTTTTTACTATGTGACAAGGCAAATTAAAACACTGGGTTAACTGAGACTCTTTGCACTTGTGTCTCTCAACATAGCCGAACCTGTGGCACAATAAACAGTTTTCTAATAGGCTTCCTACTGTCTCCAGCTTTCACATTTCTTGCCTACAGGAAGGAGTCTTTTGAGCCTCTTACTGGCAGAACCATAGCTCCTGCTAGTTAAGCTGAGCCAGTCATGTGGATCATCGACCAAATGATAAGCTGATTCTAATTATAGTGTTTTTGTTACTCTTTCAGAGGGCAGAGACAAAAATCATCATTTAAAATCCTGGTCAGAGTTTTTAGAGCCCCTAATCAGAGAAGTGATCATTGGTATTACAAACTGAATCAATCTACTGTGAAAATTGCTGGAAGGGAACTGATAAAGTCGTCTTCGTTTAAAGCCCCTGTTTTTAAGGAAAACTACATTAACAGAGTAGACAGGATTTTTAGCTCTGAGGAAAATTCCTAATGAAGCTGGGACAGGAATGGAGTTAGAATTTGGATGTAATTAAATATGGAGCACGAAGATAATTGTATCATTCTCCCAACTGAGATATTTTATTACCTATGGCCATCTTCCCCTTGAAAATAGTTATCTGGAAATGAAGGCAGCACAATCTGATTATTTATTCATTTGGTCTCATTTGCTTTTAGAGCTATATGAAAGTGCTTAGTTCTCAGGGTTACTGTAGTTCTCAGCACAAGGCATTTCCAGAAGGCTGAAGTAGATCCATTTCAGAAGCAAAAGTTGCCCCTAAAAACGAAGGATAACATCGAAAGATCCAGATACAGCACTAAAATGTGATGGAGTTGACTGATTGATTTTATTTCCTAAAATGTTCACCTATTATCTTCCAAGAAAACCTTTTAAAATGCTAGTTGGAGATCACAGTAAATATGGTGTATTAGTTTGTTAGGAATGTAGACAGACCATGTGGCTGAAATATCAGAAATTCATTTTCTCAGAGCTCTAGATGTTTGAAGTTCAGGTTAAAGGTGCTGGCAGGTTTGATTTCTTTGGGGGCCTCTCTCCGTGGTTTCCTTCTTCCAACCTTCACATGGTCTTTCATTTTACTCACACAACCTTGGTGTCTTTGTGTCCTATTCAGCTGTTGTTATTAAGACAGCAGTGAGATTGGATTAGGACCCACATTAACAGCTTGTTTCAATTTATCTCTCTAAAGGCCCTGCCTTCAAATACAGTCACATTTTAAGGCCCTGAGGGTTAGAGCTTCACTATATGAGGTTTGAGGGTCATAATCCAGTCCATAATAGGTCCCACAATTTAGAAAGGTTAAATTGAGAAAACAACTACGATATTACTTGTTCTCTCATAATATCAGCAATAATGATGAAATAATTTGAATATGGGCCTTTTCGTACTCCTTGCCAAAAAAATCCCAAGAACTAGCTCAAATCAGATCATTACCTTTCTCTTTGCAAGTGCCCGGAGGCCTCTCCAAAAGTATTCATAGCTCATAAACGAGAAGTAGATGGTGTGTGAGCTTTGATGTCTAACAACCCCCCTGAAAATCCTAGTTCTCTCACTTGTTACCTGAGGACAGTTTGGGCAGGTCATTTTGCATCCCTGGGTCTCAGTTTTCTCATTTGGAAAATGATACTCTCATTCACTCTACCTTTCTCCTTCTGAGGTAGGTGGGGACCAAATGAGCAAAAAGCCACTAAGGGGGCTGTGGGATTGGGAGGCTTGAGCTTGTGTTTGATCTGGAATGATGGTGGTTCAGTCATAGCATCATGGCAAGACACGGTTGGATATATGACGTTTCTGGAACATGAAACCAAGTTTGGGAAAATGAATTATAAGAAATAAGAATATAAGTGATACAATATGTGAAATAAGGAAAATGTAAAAAGCAGCAAATAAACAATTTTTCCCCTATTTCATTACATAAAGATCCTGAGAGATCTTAAGTACTTATAATAAAATGGAAACATGCAACTGATAATTTGAAACTGTCAGAGGAACTAATGACATGTGTAATAAGTGGTCAAAAGTAATGGAAATTAGACTGGAGCTAAATGGGCCATGAGATCATATATACTTACCATATTTGAAGTACAGATTGTTTTTCCTCTGAATTTCCCAGCATGCAAGGCAAAACTAGGAACATTATGGGCACAAAACGTCAGAGAAGAAGAGGATCGACAGAAAGACAGGTCTGAACCCAACTTCCAGTTTTCCAATTTGGTAGATCAAGGTAGAAATTTATATTTTTCTAACACTTAATCTGTCTGATCATTAGCTAGGTGTGGAAAACATTGATGTAAAGTATATTCAGATGGCTTGGTTTGAGTTCCCCCAGTAAGTGGGCATTGAGACAAGATTCGAATACAAAGTGTTTATTTGGGAACACAGCAGTAAGGGAGTGGAAAACCAAGAGAAGAGAAGGAAGGTGGCAATACTGATGCCTCCCCAAGCCCATTACCATGGTGTGTGGGCAGAGTCTTGGCATGCTGGGGAAACTGCCCGGAAGAGTTGGACGCTGCCAAAAGTGAGGGATCTGGGTGTTTATACACCGAGTTCTCAGTAGTCATCAGTTGAAGACTGCCCCCAGAAGGTGACAGCTCTTCAACAGTCCCAATGTACTGTGTGAGTGGCAAAGTGTGTTATGGTACCAGCTGAAATTTTGTTTGTGTTCATGGAAATGGATGGAGTGAGGAAAGATGTGGCTGGCTAAAGCAATGCATTGATACCACGCTCACCACCATCCCAGAAGCAACCTTGGAACTAAGGGCTGGAATGCCCATGAGTGAGAGCTATATATACATCTGTCCAGCCCAAGAGCCTGGCTTACATTAGAAACATATGAGATTTCAGAGGTGGGCCTAGTGGGATGTGTATATGAAAGGGACAAATATTGTGGTCCCCAAATGCCCAGCTCTGCTAACTATTACAGCTGAGGGAGTTAAGGCTCCCTTTGTTCACCTAAACCTCATTTCTCTCTTAACCCAAACTAAGAAACACATCTTTCCCTATCCTCTTCCACTTATTATTACAAACCTTAAGCTGAAACATGATAAAACTAAAGGATGATGCCTACACTAGGCGATGTGATACAGATGGAGCAAAGAACCGGGAAGATAGCTGGACTCCACCGTTGCACACTGGCTGTGTGATCCTGGGCTTTCTGACTCTTAGTTTCCTCATCTGTAAAATGGAATGATAATACCTGCTTGATAATAAAGGTTGCAAGAATTAGGAAAGGTAGAAATAGAAACTTGTACTATGCCAAGTGCTGACCGCTTTTAGGGAGAGGTAAAATTATTTAGTAAAAGCTTCTTATTGTGGCTTCTGCACAGGGATTCCTTAGTTTGTGTTTTAATGTGAATATGAAAGGTCTTGTCAATGGCGAAATACTGAAAATGTCAGTTTAAATAGTCCTCTTTTCCCCTGCCCCAAAGCCTAGCTTCAGGTGTACTTTCCCGAGATTTCCTTCTTCTTTTCTCATCTTACATTCTCCTTTCATCACTGCAGCTGGCTCCTGTAAGAGCCCCGGTGTTGGCAAGTTGTCTATACGGATAAAAGGCTTTGAGAAAAGACCAGCATCTTTCAGATACTTCCTTTCAGAAGAAATGTAGACAGTTCCAAGGAAGAGGGATTTGTATGAATTAATCCCATCCCACTCCCTATGGACCATTTTATTTAAAAATCTATTCAACCATCAATGCCATTAGTTCAGCAGATTGCTTGTTAATCCTTAGGTCAATAGCCAGGTTTCATATTGCCTTCCACTTTATAAACTCTGCTTTTAAAGAAAAAAGAAACATAGAATAAACAACATGGGGGGTTTGGTCCCAACCCCAGAGAGACCCCCTATGTATTCATTTCAAGACTAGCTTCTAAAGTCATATTCATAAAACTCCTATCATTTGGGTCCTTGGACATCCACAGGGTAAGAAAGTAAATGCAATGATTCTGCTGTGAAAGTAATGAGCAAATTCAGAACATTGATCAACCAAATGAGGAACACAGCTCATGAAGCTGATCAATTCAGTTGCCATTAGTGACAAGTATAAATATTTTCCTTGAACTTGGGGATAATTTTAAAAATATATCTATTATTCCCAAGAAATCAGACACTTAGGCCATCTCTACCCAAATTATGAGCAGTGTTCCTATAATTTCTTTTCCCAGTGTTTTCAGAACCTAATTCCCTATGTTACCCCAACGTACATGTGGACACATACACACATACTCATGGGCATAGTTTTTAAGTGGTTCACACGAACTCTGGCTCTTTTAATGTTGAAGTTACGGCTATAAAAAATTGGTGAATTTCCTTTCGTCACCCAATGAATGAATCCATGGAACTCTGTGTCCACCTTCTTGCCCCAACAGCATAATTTCCCTGAGTTGGAAAGAAAAAGTCTTAGGCCTTGAGTAGTGTGTGCCCCTGGCTGGGTCTCTGTGATCCACTAAGTCATTAGGTGTTTGGGGGGACTATCCATGTAATGAGTGTGGGCAGATATAAAATAAAGAATGCAGGTCTTCCTTTTTCTCAAATTCTGATTCACCTATTCAGATTTGTGCAAAAGCTGGGCAGGGCATTTCCGAATGTGTAGTCATTGAGTTTATCTCTGATTTGCTTTGTCTGGGTCAGACCCAGCCAATTTGGAATCAGTGATACCATTTTGAGAAGCCAAGCTGACAAAAGCTCTGGAAATAGAGAAGAATAGAGTTTAAAACCGTCACCCTCCTCCTGTCCACAGTGCTGTACTCATGGTTTATGTTGTTACTCAAGGATACAAATGCTAATCAAGTCTCCCTCTCCTTCACAGGGCACCATGATCACTTTTTCTATCCCTCTCCGTGGAAGCCAGGACACGCTCAGCATTCAGCATGTTATCTGGGGCTATTTGTAAAGGCAGACAGATTCCCTCACCATATCCCAAAGGAACAAGAAAGCATTTCCAATCATCCATACTCTTTATTATGACTCCTTGGTAATGGAGGCACCTTACATTCTTTGAATCTAAAAGAAAAATTTGCTGATAATCAGGGATGTTTTCATGATGTTATTCTATTTCTTTGATAACTAGGAACAATTTATCAGGAAAGGCAAGTGGTGTCCTGTAAGGGTCACTGGAGAGGGGATGTGGATGCTAATACCCATGCCAAAGGTTTCAGTTTCAACATCTGTAAAATAGCTAGGTGAGATCATCCTTAGGACTTTTCCAGTGCTGAGAATGAGCCCACCTATCTTTAGTAAACGGAACATTGAATTAAGCAGAATTTTCCATTTCTCAACTCTTCCAGATAGATGAAATAACTTACTGTATGAATTGAAAGTCTTGAGCCAATAAGGAAAACATACCCACATCCTAGACTGCCTTATGCTGTTGAAGTCGACAAAAATTACTGTGAGGAATCAGACAAGGATGTAAAAAAGAACAACGCGTACCTGGCAGAATTTGTATATCAGTGTGTTAGAGTTTGCCAAAGTCTTCTTGAAACTTAAATCTTCCATTACATAACTTTTCGTCACTTTGTTAAAAATGTTCCAGTTGGGTTGGCATGTTTTATGATTTTCCTTGATTCAAAGATAAGCACGTTGTCAAAAATTAGACTAACATTCCCAGGTATTTTTGAATTTAAAAGGTTACAAGGAGGTAAGCAAGGATGCCAAAGAAGGTTGAGTAAGGAAGTTATTAATTAAGATATTTAGAAAGTAAGATGGCCTATGCCTCAGACAAAGAGATGATAGCTAATTTCAAAAACTTTATAGTCCAAAATTGGCTAGCTCTCCGTGAATATAAACACATGCAAGAGTTTGGAAAATTAAGGAACAATCTGGGAACAAACTGGAGTGTGCATGTTGGATCCTTTTCTGTCCAGAAACGAACCTCAGTAAGTTTTTCTACTGAATGGCAGCATATATCGTTTGTCTACTGGGATAGAATATTTCTACAAGCCAATAGAGGAGTACTTTCCTCCAGCTCTGGTCATGAATGGACTCGATAACCTGTTATTTGTTTTAGATCAAACACATAGAAAATTAATTTTCTCCTCCAATGGCTTAGACACAATTCATGGTAAACTAACTTAAAGTTTCCTTTTTTTATAAAAGACTCAAGGCACTGTTAACTGATAATTTATGCATAAAATTCAGGCAGGGGGATCATTAATCTATAACACATCTCTCAGCTCTCTGTATATGGAGAATTTCAAACTAAATATGTGAAAAATTTAACTTTTCTGCATCCGAACAGGATTATCATTATACTTTCAAAACTCTTCAGAGATTTATTCCTTTATGAGTACTTTTACTTGACTGACGCAATTGGCCATTAGGAAAATAAGCTCTTACTTGTACGGATACAAAGATTCTTTGGGAAGGAGCAGCCAAGAATGGGTTATCTAATTTGTGAAAGCTTTTCCAAAATGAAAGTGACTCATATACTCAATAAATGCGATCAATTTAACTTTTTAAAAGGTTCTCTGAGGAAAGACTCATTTTTTTCTATTCTGTAGGGAAAAAAGTACGTGTATTCAGTTGAGTTAGGTGTCACTCTATGGTAGTGCTTACAGAGATATATTATTATAACATTCTCCTCCAGGGGGCGTTAAATCTTCAGCAAAGCTTCAATTGCACTGGAAAGACATTCAAATTCAGTCAGCAAAAGCAGACAATCTGGTTTCCTTTTTACTGGGATGAAGGAGTTCTAGGGCCCATATCCCGAATTTTACACGTGAGGGTTATCTCAGGCTTCTAGACTGTATCTTACACTTTTTAGTAAGTCTACAGTGGGTGACCAAAACCCATGGCCCTAGGTTGTGTGTAGGGAGCCTAGTGTAGCCTCGTTACTCTGTGTGCCTTGTGACGGGTCTTGGATGGACTGACCCTGATTATTCTTTCCTGCAAACCTTTAAAGAGACTCTTCCTACAGCCAGGTTTGAGAGCTTTCCCAGGGCAGACATGGACTCCTGGTGATCCAAAGGTATCCTAAAATAGGTTAGAGAAAGTCATGTGCTTCAAAATGGCAGAGAATCCCTCTCCCCTACATCAGTCATACAAAGGGTTATTTTTTTCAATTAAATCACCACTTAGGTTGGTAATGTTTAAGAAACCAGCAACTTTAGGTAGTGAAGTCTATGACTTTAAAGCAGCACAGTGCAGTGGGTAAGAGGTCCATAGGTTCTGGAGTTCACTGACTGACTTTCATTATTTGGTATATTTCTTATAAACTTGAGGGTCCTGAGCTAATTACTTCACTCCATGTCTCTGATTCCTCATTCACAAAAGATTATCACCTAGGGTAGTTGTAAAGATTATCTGAGGCAATTCACAGCAAGTATTGACTACTTGGTACATAGTAAACGTTCTGTAAGTGCTGTCTGTTCCTTTTACAGGCAGTCCCTGGGTTAAAATTGAGATAGGTTATGTAAGTTGTTCTTAAGTTGAATTTGTGTGTAAGCTGGAATAGGCATATTTACCTGTTACATATAATAGTTCCCATTCATAGTGTGAGTCGTATTCAGTCCGATGTTTGTGAGTTGGGGACTTACTGCAACATCCTCCATTCATAAGTGTGAGCTGTATATAAGTCAGATGTTTGTAACTTGGGGACTGCCTGTATTCTTTAGTCTGGAACTGACATCCTCACCTTATGCCTCCAGTCTTGTCTCACTCCTTCCCTGCATGGACTCCTTCAGCCCAACCACCTCCCTCTACTTGGATTTATTCCTTTGCTGCTTCTTCCTTCCTTGCCCGCCTTATCACCTCACAAGATCCTACTAAAGTTTCAAGGATTATTTATCATAGACCTTAAAACAAACAAAACCCCACAATTCTGCATTCCAAGAACCAAATGTGCTTTCTTCTACCTCTGACAAGTGACAGGGACACGATATCTTGATTATGTGGCAGATGTACGGGTTTATATGTTTTTCAAAACTCACAGAACTGTACACTTGACATGTATGCACTTTCTAACCTATAAACTATACCTCTATAAACCAACCCAGTAGGAAAGCAATGAGAAGACCTGTTTTTAGAGATAGACAGACCTGGTTCAAACTGAAGTTCTAATACTGTCTATCCGGCAGATCACTGAACCCCTTTCATTTCCAGTTTCCGCCCATGCAAATAGAGTAGTTGTTATTTTCTTTTCTTGTAATAAAGGTTAAAAGACTCGGTAATAGTACAGGATGCCTCACACACTATTTGCACTCAGTTGATGCCACGTGATTATCAGGACCTTCCTTCCTAGCATAGCTATTTCTGTATTTGTCACACACCCCTGTCAACCAGACGGCAATCTCAAAGACAATATATGTTGTTTTTTTCTTTTCCATTTTCTCCAGCATAGCAAATAAGTACTTGCTCTCTGTAACTAATCATACCTGAAGAATAAATGCCAAAAAGCATCCTGACTTAAGCCTCTGCAGGGTGCCACACTTGTGTATAATCACCTAGGAAGGCTCAGTATTTTAAAGTCTGACAGATACTTTATTTGGCCCATAATTCAGCTATGGCTCCCCAGTGTACAGTAGAGCTTAATAACACATTTTTCATTATGATCGTTCTTTAGGTTCACAAGGGTTGTCTGCTTTTCTTTAGAGCAAGTGGAATGACTGTACTGTTTTCTGGTCCAATAAGTCACTCTGTTTTCCATGGTTCAAAGTTAAACTTTTATTTGGTTTTAAATTAAAAAAATAAATTTCATTATTAAATAGTGAGATGGAGCTAACTAATGTTCAGATAGTAGCTTACTCAGGAATATACCACCGGGGGTACAATTTAAGGGGGTGGATCACCTAAACTAAAATTATCTGGTATGTTGTAGTGTTTTGTCAAAAGTTCAACAGTGGCATAATTCAAAAGAAACTGAAATACAAAGTTTTAAAGGTTTACAATAGATGGGAGAAGAAAACCACTTATTCTACTTCAATCACAAACTACTCTCCTTCTCATTGCCAATCAGTTTGGACACTATACCACAGTGCTAATGTCATCAGGTTCATCTGCTTTCTTTTGCCTGCTTGGCAGGGATTTCAAGTATTCGAGGTGTCTCCGGGCATCCTCTTGATTTTGCCTCACGTAATATACCACGTATGAGATCACCATGGTGAACCAGCCGAACATAGTGACCAGCATGGCATAATCAGTAGTCTTTTTAGGGAGGTTACAAAGGTCAGCATCGTTGGCAGCATTGAGGAATGGTCTCCCGGCGTGTTCATCCAACACAGAGGTTTTACAGATCACATTGTGGGCTGTCTCGTGATTGGACGCCATGCTCCTTAGAACTTGCTGTAGAGTGCAGTCACAGTGCCAGGGGTTGTTGGCAATTCTGGCCCTGGCCTTCAAGTTATTGAAGGCATTTTTGTGCACACTTTGAATCCGATTGTCCGACAAGTCCAAAGTCTGCAGGGTTTCAGCTACTCCTTTAAAAGCATGCTCATCAATAAACTCAATGCCGTTTTTGGACAGGTTGAGAACTTTCAGTTGATGGAGGTCCTTAAAAATCTCATTGGGGATAGATGTGATCTGATTGGAGTCCAGATACAATAACACCGTTTCAGGAGGAAGATCTCTAGGTATTTCCTTGAGATTTGCATTGCTACAAGTGACATTTAAACCCCCAGAGGAAGAACAAAGACAGCCCTTGGGACACATACTGGCAGAATGAAAGCACAGTATCATAAGAACAAAACTTTGTAGGAGGAGACACATGGAGAGGGAACGGGTCAACCACAGGTCTACCAGATTCATGCTGGAATGTCAGCATAATCACGAGCCCATTCCTCATTGACTCCAACACATGTGGCAACAGTTCCAGTCCTGTCTGCAATGTTGATTTCCTTCTTCGGTGGTTAAAAGGCTGCAACTAACACATGTGTCTCTTCATTATTCCTGTCCTTGGTTGGGCACCTAAAGGAAAGGGAAACAGATGTAATTAGCTCTTTTGCAGAGGGAGGTACTTTGCAATTAAAAGTGCTCTCAGGTGTCTGATATTCTAAGTGGGCAGGAGCGTTAGTTATACAGGTAATTTCCATCAACACTACTGGGAGTTATCTGCGAAATAGTGGAGTCTCCTGCTGAAATCCCAGGTGCTATGGGAGAGAACGGTCAATAAATGAAAACATTTCCGAATTCTATTGCTTTGCTTTCAGCTGTACAGAACTAGAGCAAACAGTCCCTGTTTTTCTCATCTCTACTGCTTCTCTCCACATCCTGGACCCCTTCTAAATTCTACACCAATAAAATTTAATTGCATCTTTCATTCTTTTTAAAATAATAGATGCATTAATGCAATTTAGCCCTGCACTTGGGCAGCAATGAGAAATAATGTCAATATTTCATGGCTAATGACCACAGACAGGAATATCTCTCATGGTTTTTGAATGGATATCCAGTTTGGGATATTAACTCTAAAGGAACACCTTATTTGAATTAAGAAAAGAATAAATACATCCCAACCTTCACGAATAAATATTGCTGGAGGCTGACCACCAAGAACCTCCAGAAGAGCTGCCTCCCTTGTGGCCTTCTGAAATTACATTATAGCTCGGAAGATGCTTTTAACTGAATTTCCAAGGATTTTCTTTGTTTTCTAAATAAATCCCTCCCCAATATATCTTCAAATATGACACACACTTATAAAACTTCTTTTTTTTGCAGTTTTTGGCTAGGGCTGGGTTTGAACCCACCACCTCCAGCATACGGGGCCAGCACCCTACTCCTTTGAGCCACAGGTGCCACCCTATAAGACTTCTTTCTATAAGATGAGAGATGAGATATAAGAAAGACTAGTCTCTAAGCCGTCCCCAAAGATTAATTTTCTCTTTTCTTTCTCTCTCTATCTACACACACACGGTGGCAAAAAATGTATACACATGTTAAGCAAGGAAAAAAACTGCACCAAAATTATAATATTCAATATATACTGAAAACAGAAGATGAATACAAGTCACACTGAACACTTCTTGTCACTTCAGATGTCAAATGTGACTTTATTAAAATTTTAATTCGGTTTTTTCCTTTCTTAACATGTGTATACATTTTTCAGGCCCCCTCTGTATGTACAGCATTAATGTTGGCAGGGAGTATAGAAACTACAAAACTGAGGTGATATAAGCAAGGTTATAAAGCTCACTCAACAGCAGAGAGCAGAGGTAAGAATTAAGTTTACCTTCAAAGCTACCCTCCAATATCTAGAAGACAGCACATCTGTGGGACCAGTTCACAGTGGGGAGGAGTGGATCTCAGAGAGATTATGTGACCTGCCCAAGGTTAAACAGCCTTCAGGTGTAGAGCCAGGACCCTACCCAGAGTCTTTGTTCTGAGTCATTACTCTGCTTGCTCTTTCCACTGTCCTCAGCTTTCCCTTCTGACCCCATCTGCTGCCTGGGATAGTCAGGCCCATCAGCATTGCCTGTATTTCTGATGTGGTTATGTTGAAACCCAATCCCCTGTGCTGTGAATATTACTCTAAATTGAGGATCCCATGGAGGTCAGGAGGGGCCCTTCTGGATTGTAGGGGAATGCATGCCTGACTGCGGTTTCCTCAGGCCCCCTCTGTATGTACAGCATTAATGTTGGCATTAATGCTGTACATACAGCATTCCTGTATGTACAGCATTTCCTGAGAAACAAGGAGAGAGTTCACACTCCTCTTATAGCAACGAGCAACAAACAACTTTCTGCCTGAGCAACAAATGGCTTTCTGCAAACTTATCTTTTATGAACATCCCAGATGGATAAATACAGAGGGAAATGACTCCAAATGTTACCAAACTCACAGAAGAGAAGATTAATGTGAGCTGAAAACATAACGGGTTGTTAATCATGGAATAAATGAGATTAGCAACAGCAGAGTGGAGTGGATGTGCTTTTAGAATGTCCCTTAAATGCCAGAGAATGTTAAATTAAAGTAGAACCCCTAGGCTTAGTAAGCCATCCATCAACAGTTCTTTTCATTTGCAGTGGAAGTGTCTTCTCTTTCATGTTTTCCTTCAAAACTGCGTTGCATGGCATCTGGGGACTCCAGAA
This sequence comes from Galagoides demidoff, assembly GCA_963574575.1. Classification (NCBI taxonomy): domain Eukaryota; kingdom Metazoa; phylum Chordata; class Mammalia; order Primates; family Galagidae; genus Galagoides; species Galagoides demidoff. The sequence goes on from CAUYQV010041542.1 coordinate 31,458, forward strand.
ATTGTCTAGATGGGAGAGAGAAAAAATAGACAGGTATGGAAGGGAAGACACTCAGAGAAGAAAGAGAAGCAGAAGGACAAGGCAAAGAATGCTAGGAGGAGGGCATGAAAAGACACAGAAGCCAGAAGAAATGGATATGACTGGAGAAAATATGGGGAGGGGGGATAACCAAGTGACTTCCATTCACTGAGTAGAAACACACAGCCTAACACCTGCCAGAAGGTGAGAAGCCTTTTCTGGAGGTCACATGTCACATTGCTCATGAGATGGATTCAAAGACTTGCTGTAGTGGAGTGTTCTCTAAAGCAGACTGTATGCTCCCTGAGGACAGAGACATTTTTCTGCTTCATGCAGAAACAACACAAAAGACTTACAAGTTGGAAAGTACACTGGGTTTGTATCCCAGCCTTAATCCTTATTAGCAGTGTGCTCTTGAGGAAGTTATGCAATTGCCCTAAGCCTCATTTTCCATATCTTTATATAGAGATTGTAAAAGTATCTAATTACAAGGTTGAAATGAGAATGATATGAGATAATCCACGTAAAGCACGTTGCATAGTGCCAAATAGGTAGTAAAATCTCAAAGCGTGTCAGCTGTAGTTACTATTATTATTCCTGAATACGTCCTCAACGCATAGCATAGTGTTTTGCATATAGTAAGGGCTAAATTATCATTGTATGAATGAAGCAATAAAATATTAAAGAATCTAGCTGTGCCTTTTTTTCTCTATGGTAATTATTTTTGTCAATATTTTTGACATAAACACTGGCTCATCAAATGTCCATGGGTTTTACATGTCCACATAGTAGACTTTTTTAATGGATTATGGATTCTGTCCATAGTAGACACAATCATCTCTTAGGAGATAGGAGGAAGAATGGAACTCTTTTTCAGCAGACTTAGTCATGGTTTTCCCATAAGGATCAGTTCAATGGCCATGGTTACAAATTAGAAGTGTTTAAGACATATATTGAGTTCTCTACATCAAATTACAATCCCTCCTGAGAAGGGTCCATCATGCCCCAAATGGTTCAACTATACACTGGACGGGATGTTTGTTAGAAGCATCAAGGCAAAGCGTCCTTTGCATTCAAAGATGTTGGATTCAAACTAAGTATCTCATTTTCTTTCTGTGATGTTTGAGAATAAACCTTCTGGGACTGGCTAGATTGCTGCCCACTGTGACTCAGCTACTAGAGCCTGTCCCTTAGCCAGTGTGCAAAATGTAAAGACCTGAGTCTCTGGATGTTGCTACGGTCTGAATATTTGCACCTTCTGCAAATTAATATGTTAAAATTTAATCCCCTGTGTGAAGGTATTTGGAGGTGAGGCCTCTCAGAGGTGATAAGGTCAACAAAGCAGTGCCTTCAGGATGGAATTAATAGTCATATAAATGAGGCCCCAGAGAACTCTCTTGCCTCTTCTGCCATGTGAGGACACAGGCAGAAGATGGCCATCTATAAATCAGACAACTGGCCCTCACCAGACAGCACATTTTCTGGCAACTTGATCTTCAAGTTTCCAGGCTCCAGAACTGTGAGAAATAAATTTCTGTTGCTTTAGCAGCACATCCATCTTAGTAGACTAAGACCAATGTCCAGGAGGCAGACAGCATGATCAAAAACATCAAATCAAGGTCATCTTCACCAGGGAGGCTGGAAGAGCAGCTCTTTACTTCATTATACTGAACCACTAGTTTCTGAAGAGACTATGAACCACTAGTTTCTGAAGAGACTATCAGTATGACGTTGCCTCAAGTTACTGGATAGGTCAATGGTGGCTACTGAAACAGGAAAACATGGGGAGATGTGCCTCAGAGAAGAAAAAGGTGGACATTCTTCCGACATTGGTAATCATCCAGCAGAGTAGAACTTGAAAATCTAAAACTCCTTCCTGTTCTACTTTGAAGCAAATCTACACACAAACCCAAAGCAGGTACCAGGCAAAAATAGTGCCTCCTTCCCAAGTTTAGAATGAGTGTGTCCAACAGAAACAAGGGCCTGGGATTCCCACTGCTGAGGGCACAAACAGCAGTAGCAGTCACTTGCTTGTCCCGCTGATAAGGACCAAGATCCCCTGAAGGGACAGACCAAGATAAACAGAGTATTTTCTGCCTCCTACCTCCCCCTTCACAATTCTCAGCTCATTACACTGCTTTGTTCTCACCCACTCATTCCCTTCATACATGTCTGTGTCAGTCAGGAAGGCACAATATTTCTGGATGTGCTCTTTAGCTACTGGCTATGCCACAGAAGAAGACCATTTATCCCCAAACTCATGTCTTACTCACATATTTTCTTTTTTCACCACACAGGTTTCTGAGCTATAGCATTTAATGCTGGAATTGGGTGGCAACCATCGAATACAGTTTCCAGAAGAAAAAGAAAGTGCACTTAGCAGGCTGTTCATTCATTGAGAAGACAGTTGGTCAGCTAATTAATACCTCCGTCTTGCTTCTTATTTCTTTGTTCTCATTATTAAAGGATACTCAGGGATACACCAGGGTTCTAACCTCGAAGCTTTTGTTAACCCTCTGAAATAACTGAGTGTACCAGATATACCAATTTCTTCCAATTTTATAGCCTATGTAACTTTGCTATCAAATAGAAGGATTTTATTAATGAGCAAAAAAAAAAAAATAACAAAACACAAAATTCAAACCAATGTGGAAAAAACCCTCATACATTATTATTTAAAATTTAAAACTTCTGTATGCCAAACAGGTAAGGCCAAACACAAAGCCAAAGAACAGATGATAAATGAAGGGCTGATATTTTTAATAGAAAAAAGTCCTCATAAAGGAATGAAAGACTAATCCAAACGAAAAATGGAGTGCCAGGCACAGTGGTGTGAAACTATAATCCCAGCTACTCGGGAAATTGAGGCAGAAGGATCATTTGAGCTTAGGAGTTCAAATCCAGACTGAGCAACATGATGAGGTCTCTTAAAAATGGAGAGGGGGGAAGTCAGAAGAACAATATACATAAATGGCAATGTATATAAGGTATGCTTTATATGGAAAATTAACCACATGAAAATATTCTTGACCTCACTAACAGTAAAATAAATTCAAGCTTAAGTACCTATCATCTTGGTTAAAATTAGGACGACTATCCAGTGTCAATATTGGTGAAGTATAAAGCACTCTCAAACACTTGATGAGAGAATAGAATGGTGCACTTTTTCAACTTGAGCATTTTAAGAATATCTATCAAAATTTAAGAATGTTTGTCCAAAAATGACTCCCAAAACCATCTTGAAAAAATAATAAGTATGATCAAATTAAAAAATTTTTAAACAGATAAATATGCAAATACATGTGTGTATATGTATCTATATAGTATTCTTATATATGCAAAGATAATTTCCAAAAGCATATGGATATGTCCAAAACTACTAATAGTTAACTTTAGGCTGGGCATGGTGGATCACTCCTGCAATCCTAGCACTCTGGGAGGCAGAGGCAGGTGGATTGCCTGAGCTCACGGGCTGGAGACCAGCCTAAGCAAGGAGAGACTCTGTATCTAAAAATAGCTGGACATTGGGGTGGGTGCCTGTAGTCCCAGCTACCAGGGAGGCTGAGGCAAGAGAATCACTTTGAGCCTCAGAATTTGAGGTTGCTGTGAGCTATGACACCACAGCACTCTTAAAGGGACAAAGGGAGAGTCTGTCTCAAAACAACAACAACAACAGCAACAACAAAACAGTTAACTCTAAGGAAGTTGTTGAACTGAGGGGCTGTCCAGATAAAAAGTAGAATTTTTTTTTTTATATCCTTCTGTAGTTGTAACTTCTTGTGGTATAAAGATGTATTTTCTTTTATAATAAATTTAAAAAGATAATAACACAAGGGTACTAATGATTAGGCCAAACTAACCCAAATATTAGCCCTAATAACTAACTCAAACTTAACGGCTCAGAAGTAGGTGTTCAGTGCATGTCAGAGTTGGACAATGTTGAGCAAGAGGGCAAAGACAAATGGGAAGATAATGAATTTTTAAAAGCAGAACATGTTTCATGATGAGAGACTGAATATACAAATGGACAATGGGCAAACCAGGTATAAAAATAGAACTCTGACCCACAATCTACAGCAACTGGCATCAGAAACCAAGCTACAGCCTCTGTGACATTGGCCAAATCAGCCAGGAGCTGATTAATAACTGAAGCTTCCCTAATTTTCTACCTTGATTTCAACTTAGGACCAACCAGAGAAAGGTAAATATGTACCCATAACCAATCACCTAGGATGCTTGTCTAGCTAGCTTGCCTTCCGTGTCTTCACGTCAACAGCCTCAAATCAGGGCACACCTATAGCCTTCCTTTTATCCCCAATGTAAAGCATTTAACATTCTCCTGCTTGCCTCCTTTGAGTCTCTGCCAAATGTAAGGGATGGTGACTATCTTCCTTGCTATAGAAAGCTCTGAATGACCAGTATTTGCTTGTTCTCATTTCAGTGGTTTTTGTTAATTCCCACATAACCTCAAAGTTTGAGTACTTGGACTTTCCCATACAAAATTTATACTTTCCTATAAACTCGGTATAGGTTGCATAAGACGTCAATCTGTGTAGTTGTAAATAACTAGAGATAGTTGAGACCTAAATAATTCTCTGTTTTTTGGCATCATGTTCATAGATACAACTCCTTCACTCACGTATTTAGCCCCGCCATGAATTTTGGTTTTATATTTCCAGGCTTGATCACCTACTATAGGAAGAGTCCACTGGGGCCTCAAACTGGGCATACTTAAAAGTGAAACCACAACTTTCATCCTTCAGCTCCACCCAATGGCCTCCCATTCCCTGATAAGCTGTCCTTTCTTCCTTCCTGGTTTCTTGAAAAGTTTCATTTTCATTCTCCCTTCTGTCTATCCCCCGCTTTGCATTCATTGTCTCTTTCCTAGTTCAGATTTCCATCGTCTCATCTGGGAAGAGCGCAGCCCTCCTTCCTGGACTGCTTCTGCACTCTCGCTCTGTTTCCATTTTTTTCGACTGTCAGGTTACGGTGATGCACTATGCATGTCATCCTGCTGGTCAAAGGCTTTACCGACCCACTGTGGTTCATAACAATCTTCTTTTCCAATTGTCCCTCCCACCTTACTTCCATACACAGATAGAGAAACCTGAACACAGCTCTCTGACAAAGCTGATGATGAAAGGCACTTTATACCCCAACCACAAGATTTATCAGAAGCCACCCCAGCCGAGAATCTCTAAACTTGGAATAGCTTTCCTGTTAAAATCCAATCATGGAGATGTGGTCCATGAGTCATTTAGGTGGCTCATTAATAACAACAGCTGTGATCATTTAGTCCAGGATAGGAACTGACAAGGCAGGCAGAGATAGGAGGAAGAGAGGATCCTGATAGGTGTATTTAGTAGAAACATAATCTGGTTTCAGATCCAAAATTATTTAAGGAAAGGAGATCCTGAAATCTCTAAACTTTCCTTTCTCTAATATCCTAGTGTCTACTATATTATATAACATTTCTACTTCAAATTAAAGACCTCAGTTTATTTTCCCTACTACTGGACCATGAGGTTCCAGAGAGTAGAGTCAGGGTCTTGCCTGTTTTTTATATTCTCACATTCCCCTGGAAAGAAATCTAATAAATATTTATTGAAAACAATAAGGATCCATTCTCATTTCAGCATAAAACAGCTATCATTTACCTGACACTTCTTATATGCATTTACTAAGTGATGAGATCATCTAGGTTCCAGGTTAAATGAATACAGAGTTCCAAAGGGTAGGGTTAAATTACCACAGGAAGCTTGGCTGACACATGTTCTGTGAATCGAACATCTCCTTTCCTTATTTTGAGGATAAATAGGGTCAAAATGTACCCACCCTGTCACCTCCTCAAAGAAGGGAATAGGTTAATTTTATGACCCCAGCTATGGAAAAAGTTATAGCTCCTAGAACAGTACCCAGAATAATCTGTTGTTTGACGATGAAGTTGGTGAGGAGTTAGGAGATGTTTTGACATTGGAGTGAGCCTGCTTCTCCAGAATTTGTCAATAGATCATGAGAAACTACTTCCTATGGGTTAGACGTGGTCAACAGGGGGAAAGAGATCTCCAAAGGAAAAGAATGTGGGTCTCAGCTCATTATGCCATAGGATTTCTTGGTAGGGCAGAGGGACTCCAGAAACAATAGGGCCGGTGCTTAGATTTTGGGGAAATGATCACCCAGACTGTGTCTTCTACCAGAGTTAGGGGATCCATGTGTGGTAGAGGCCTGAAAAAGCCCTCGGAGAAAAGCACCAGACTCAGACACCATGAATGCTCTCACCCCATTCTCTCTCCCAGAGCAACTGGCACCCAGTAATGCCCGTCTGTGCAAGGGATGGGATGGGAGGGCAGGGAGGAGAAATCGAGCTGCCCACTCTACTTCCTTTCCCTTTGAGCTTGAAACAAAGGGAAGGAGAGAATATTTGAATATTAAATAAAATTCATAGTTTTGGTTAATCTCTTGAACTAGACATTTAAATGATATTTAAGTTGTACTTTCATTTCAATTAACTGAGTTTGTGACTTAAAATAACAGGAGGAAAACCTATTATCTAAGATGCACAAAATTATGGGGCTGACTGAAGTCTGCATTTAGAGATTAGGCAGGATGACCAAGAGAATAGAGATGAAAGGAACAGTGGAAACAAACAGTAAAGTTGCATTTTATTCTGGATACATATACGTATATAACCTCACACAATCCTCACAACATCCTACAAGGTAGAAATTGGGACCCTTGCACTGATGAAAAAATGAGGCTTAAACACATTATGTAATCTGTCCGCGGTAACAGTTGCTAAGTGACAGAGTGATAAGACCTTAACTTTGGCTTCCAGAGCATGTGTGGTCAAATATGGCACCATCCACTAGTTTACACCTAAACTCTATTGTATTTTTTTCTTCTCAACTCATTACAGTAAGATGTGGAACAAGGACCAAGATAGATTTTTCATTTGGAGAATTTCTGAATGCTGAAAAGAAGATTAGTTGGTTAGTGAGAGGAAAGGGAAAAGGCCAAGGTATGCTTCTAAGTCAATGGTTCTCAACCTTCCTAATGCTGTGGCTGTTTAATACAGTTCCTGTGGGTCACGATCCACAGGTTGAGAACTGCTGTTAAGTGAAAAGCTCCAAAATTATACATTTATGAACTACTTCAAATGCTTGTGATACTCCCTTTTGATCACATCTAAACATCCGTGTGACATACACATTGTAGACATCATTAGTCCTGTTCTAAGATAGTAGAGGAAGTCATTGGATGGAAACTCCTCAAAGTCACATATCTGGTTAGCCAAAGGACAGAACCTGGCTTTCAGATGTCCCAACAGGACCCATTCTAGTGCTGGTTTAATACGTCTCTTTTCCAGGCCACTTTTTGAAATGGAAAGTCTGTAAATACAAGTGTTGAGTTTCAAATGCCAAATCAGCCCTCTGTTGACCTTTTCTTACAAAGTTTGGGAAAATCAAAGGTTTGGAAAATCTGTTAGAATTTCTTAAAGGCCACTCTGATACACAACTTTTATCAGAATCACATGAAATCCATTTGTTCCAGATCTCGGTCAGTTTAGGGAATGCTTTTCCTTTTTTGAAACTTATTTCACAAAATAAATCTTTAAAAAACTCTCAATGTTTTGGGGGAAAAACTGACACTTCCAAATGGACTGCCTCCTTCCCACATATTCTAGTGCCCGAATATCTTTAGGGTGGATTTAAAAGTTCTTTCTACCTATTAATGCACTGGAAAAGCAAATGAATACATTTTAAAAATCCACTTTCATTTGAATGCAGTAGTCGTCCTTGTCTGGGTACTGATCACAGATACAGATAGTACTGTCTTGCTAACATCTGTATTTATTATGCAACATTCTGCATGTTTATAGAGTGAGTGAGTGGGAATCTACTGATCTTGGTTTCTTTCTGCTTCTCTACTATTTTTTCCCAGCAAGTGCTTATGGCATTTACAACTTGAGAGCTTTGCAAACTTTTAACACATAATCTACATAAATGTAGGCTCCCAGAGACTCACCAGACTCTAAGATAACTTAAAAGCTGCCTTTAGAAAGCCCTAAGTTAAGATGAAATCAGCCGGATTTCTGAGTAGGATGAGAGACTGCTACCATTTAAAAATTTTTGTTTCCTGCTCAACCCTGCATTACCTTTCTTATACCAGATAAATTGTGATAACATTCATTGGCTTGGTAGGAAACGCATAGGATTGAGATCCAAAACCAAGGTCCAGAAACTAGATTTAAACCTCAGCTTCCCAAGAAATGAATTTCAGAAATCGAGCAAATCATTCGCCCTTCCATGCTTTGGTTGCCCAAGGACTATCATCATCTCTTATATCCACTTCACTGGTCTCATAATTATGAGCATAAAATAAAATACATGTGTAATATAGCTCAGAAACTGCCAATGACCATTCAAAGATGGTCTACCATAGGTTTTAGTATTTAGTTATTTTCCTAAAATATCAGATCATTCAGTTTTCAGATCCTCATTCTTCTTTGTCTCAAATATAGCCAACTAGGAAGTGGTTCTCACATTACCTAATAGTGTTCATGACAAAATACATTTAACCTGAATCTAATCAAGAAGAACCATCATACAGAGGAATTCTGCCGCTCTAAAAATTCCCTGTGCTTCACCTCCCCATAGAATGTATGACACAAAGAGTGAGCCCTAACGTAAACTACAAATTTCAGATGATTCTAATCTATCAGTATTGGTTCATGAATCATAACAATTGTACCACTCTGTTATAGAATATTGATATTGGGAGAGGCTGTGAGTATGCTGGGGGCAGAGGAATCAGGGAATTCTGTACCTTCTACTTAATTTTGCTGTGAACCTAAACTGATCGTAGAAAATGTATGTGAAAACCAAATAGAAGAAAGGACCAGATTAATCTGGAACTTGGGACATTTTACAGAGTGACTAACCCAGATTCACTCTGAAAGGTCATTGATGGAAAAGAAAAACAGCAAAATACAAAAGCAAAGAAACAAAACAATAAAAAAAAGACCTTAGAACTGTTCTAGAATAAAGGAAAAGATGTGTCACAACTAAAGATAATGGAAAAGATCAGGTTTTGCATTTGAAGAAAATGTGAGAAAGGGGCATTCCTGGAACAATTAGGAAAATTTGAATGTAGACAATGTGCTAGATACTATTGGATCAAATTTATATCTCTTGGACATTATCATGATATGAATAAACAGGAATAATCTTTATTATTAAGGGGTACCTGCTGAGTATTTTGGGTTAAAGTGTTGCAATAACTATAATTTTCAAATTACTTTGCAAAACAAACTATATCTGCATATATACAGAAGTGGCAAAAGAATGAACAATTTGTAAAGGGAAGGTGATGGACACAGAAGTGTTTATTATACCAATTTTTCAACTTATTGGAAAGTGTCAAATTTTCTTCAAATAGAAATTTGGGGTAGGAGAGATTATATTTTTTAATTTTTATTTTTTATAAAGAACTTCAAGGCTGGGCAGGGTGGCTCATGCCTGTAATCCTACCACTCTGGGTGGCCAAGGCAGGAGGATCCCTTAAACTCAGGAGGTGGAGACCAGCCTAAGCAAAAGCAAGACCCCACCTTTACTAAAAATGGAAAAATTAGCCAGACATTGTGGCAGGCACTGGTAGTTCAGCTACTCAGTAGGCTGAGGTCAGAGGATGGCTTGAACCCAGGAGTTTGAGGTTGCTGTGAGCTACACTGGCACCATGGCACTTTTGTCTGAGCAGCAGAGTGAGACTCTGTCTCAAAACAAACAAACAAACAAACAAACAAAACCCCCCTAAAACTTCAAGTGGAGAAGTTATGTTTTTTTTGTTGAAGCAGTAAAGTCATAGGAATCCTAGTTGGCCTTGGACTGACGCAAAATGGAAACTCAAGGTCAAATGAGCAGCAATTCTCTGAAATTGCATCTCACAAGCTCAAAGACTGGTATATTATCCTATGTGACATGTGCAGGGCACACTGGGTGGCAACATGGAGAGCATGGCATGGTCACTTATTAATTGTGTATTTTCTCTACAGTTTTCTCATCTGAACAGGGGGTTAACAAAGATGTGGTGAGGATTAATTGAGGTAACACATGTAAAGCCGTTAGAAAACATTCTATCCATGATAACTTCCCAGTAAGAGTGACTACCACCACCACCATCATCATCCTTTCACATCTTGTCTTCTCTGTGACGTGATGATGTGCAGCCTTGAACCAATAGTCTACTGTTTTTACCCTTATTTTGGTGGTCCCTTTCCCCCTACTTTTTCGAGAGAGTCAATCATTATATTTTTTATGGAGTATTGACTTTTCCATGTTATTCCAAGGAGGATCTAAATGGTCTACATTCAAAGACACACCTACAGCATAGTCATGGAATGATAAAGAAAATAAACCATGTAGTGAAGGAAATGGATGAAAGGGACGTTTTATGGGCACCACTATGCACAGGGCACTGGGCTAATACTTTTCTCTAAAGATGAAAAAGAATTTTCCTCCAGGAAGGCTCATATCCAGAGTCTTTCCATACTGGATTTAAAAGATGAAATCCAAGCCTTTTAAGCTGATGATACTTGGATGTGATATTAAACTTTGAATTGATGCTACAATGAGTTGAAAGTTTGGGGGTATGTTGGGATGTGATGAACATATTTTTTTTCATGGAGAATAATTATGACTAGACTGTGGTAAACTAAAAACAAACAAACAAAAAATCGCCCCCAAAATATCTAAGTCCTAATGCCTGGAACCTGGAACATGTTATGGAAAGAGACTTTGTAAATATGATTAAGTCAGGGATGTTAAGATGGAGAGGTTATCTTGGATTATGTGGATGAGCCTTAAATATAATTTTAATCAACCGTATAGGAAGAAGATGGAGATTTAACAAAAAGGAAGAAAGGGCAATGTAACTACTATGGTAGAGATTGAAGTGATGTAGCTACAAGTAAGAAACTCAGACAGCCACTAGAAGCTGAAAGGAACAAGCAATGAATTCTCCCTTGTACCCTTCAGAGGAAGTGTGGACACGGGCCCTCAAATTGATTTTGCCCATTTATACTGATTTCAGATTTCTACCTGTAGGAGAATTGATCCGTTGTTTGTAGCCACCAAGTTTGTCGCAATTTGTTATAGCAGCCACAGGAAATGAATACTGTAGTATGTGGAGAATAGAAGTGGAAGTCAGTTCCGACTCCACCTCATACTAGTTAAGATCAAGCACTTCACCTGGCTCTGAGTTTCCTGGTAGCCAAAGGAAGAAAACAAAATGTCAAATTACAAGATGGTTATTATGTAATAAAGCAAAGTATAAGTTAGTAACAGAGATAAAGAGTTTTTAAAAGCTCCTGGGAAGGGGCCATCACAATGCACAATGCCTCTGAAGTTTCACTGATGATGTAGATATATTCTTCTTTCGCTTTAGACATAACATGAAATCACTGATCTGTAACATATTTTCTGAGGCACAGAAAGCTAAATTATGACCTACAGTTGATGTTTGCTACCTAGGCAATATAAGACCAGGGTGGGATAGAAAATGTGTGCAAACAGGAGAGTTAATGTACCCTTTATAGTGAGATGGTCCACAAGTTTATTCTAAAAAGGCACATCTGAAAGTGAAAAGCAGCACTGGTGAAATAGGTTCAAGTAGGAACGGTCCCAGGCCAAATGTGGCACATGGTTACCTTACTTATAAACAGTGTCCGTAAGGGTCAGAGGAGAGTCTAACCAAATCTACAGAGTACCATTAAAAAAAAACATGAGACTAAAACAAACCCCTCTGGATAGGGCCCATGGTCTTTCAGACATCAATAGAGATTGGCTTCTGTGGACTATTAATTGCAAATTTTACAAATAGTATTATACTCCAGTTGAATTTCCTTAAATAAAGAATTCAATCATGTAACACAAATATTTTATTCTTCTAGGCCTTACATGTGTATACATGCATCATTTTTATGGTTTCCATTTTAGCATGGATAACAATCTTGTCTCTTTCAAGGTTCTAAATTGTCACAACATCCATCATTTTAATGCTTGCATAGCACTCCAGTGAATGGGATTGTCTATTAGATCTATGTACACATCATTCTTTGTTAAATGGTTGGGTTGTCTCCCACTTTTGCTATCATAAATAATGTGAAATTAAATTTATTTCATTCATACTCTACATCATTGGAAGAGCCACTGAAGACCAAAATGGGCAATGTCTTTAAAAGGGGGAAAGATTGGTTACATCTGTCTAGTTTGTATAGAACCTCTGTTCATAGAACCCAAACTAAACCACACAGAGCTATTCCATGGGGAAGGTAACAGTTTTAAGAGCTGGAGTTGCCCTCTCCTGGTTTTAGTAATTGTGGATTTTGGTCATCAAGATACCTGCTATAAACCATCATCTCATTCCCTTTGTTTTCTGGTTTGAATAGGGCAGACCAGAAAGTCAGAGTTCTATTTTTTTGTCAAAAATTTGTGTTTAAAAAAACCCTTTATTTACAATCTCTATAACATTTTTGGGCAATATTCTATTTCTCCTAAGAGTAGTCACTAGAGAAAATTAATCTCCTGTATGTGTTTTCCACAAAAACCTAACTGCAAATATGATTTCATGTATGTATAAGATTGTTTTTTTTTTTCCACTGGGGCACTGTTTATTATACCAATTAATTAAAAAAAGAAAATATTTTTAAAAGTAATCTAAATATTCAACATAATGAAATTGATTTAATAAATATGATCATCAACAAAAAGAATAAAGCAATCTGCAAGTCCTAACAAGAAGATGTTACATATATATCACTGAGGGAAAGATTAGAACCTATTACCCTATCTGTGTAAGACAGAATGGAAGAATCCACACACAGGGAGAGACATATACACATGCTAAAGCTTTAGAAAGTTATGGAAAAATAATAAAAAAATTGATAGTAGGCTTAGCTTTAAGGAATGGTTCTGGAGGATGCTAGAATAGAGGAGAACTTTTACTTTTTATCTTATACCATTTTCCAGTATTGTAATTCTTTTGTGTGTGTGTGTGTGTGTGTGTGGTTTTTGTGGGGGCTGGGTTTGAACCTGCCAGGTGCCCTACTCCTTTGAGCCACAGGCGCCACCCTCCACTATTGCAATTCTCTTACCACGAAAATAATTATAATAATAACTAGGTAATAAAAAAGGGGTTCGGCCAGTTGGCATTGATTGATAACCTATTCTCTGTTAGGACCAATAAAAGATACAAAAACATATGACACCTGCGTCTATCCTCACCAGCTGAGCCATCCTTAACAATCGTTTAAACTTTCTGAAGCTCAGCAAAGTATACAGGAAACACCATAGGCCTGAAGCTAGATAAAACCAAGTTCAACTGTGGTTCTGATACCAGCTGGGGGATCTTGGAGTCTCACTGTCTTCAACTATATAATACACAGCTCATGGATTTCTGATATGCTTCTGATAATGCCTGTCTCATAGAAGACATACGGCATATATTACTGACTCTAAATATGTGTCTTCGAAGGGGTCAGAATCACATTCAGATTTTTGAAAGGTTCTATAAAAAGCTAGATTTCTGAAAGTTCTACCAAATCAGTATTCTGAAATCATGTAAGTTTGAAAAACACTCTCTTTGAGAGTCACAATGGAAATCAGGCTGTTAAAGGTTCTGGGCAGGTTCAGTAAAGCAACTAGTATTTTCCCTAATTTCCCAAATATACTTGGGACCCTGCTGAAAGCCTCCCCATACCTCATTTTTTCAGAATAACCACCCACAGAATGAGACATTGATAAATTCAGATTAACTGAACAACATTTTATGCTACCTCTACTACTGTAACAACTAAGAATAATAACAGTCTCACTTTACCCAAATATTCTGGAGTAGTATGATGTAACAAGTTTTGCAAATAAAAATTCTAGTTTTACTTGATTACTATCAGTTTGCATAATATTATCATAAATGCCCAACATCAAATAATGTCTATTGTAGGCAGAGATGAAAAAATCAATAGTTCATAGTTATTAATAAGGGTAATTTTTATTTAATTAAAGAAATTTCCCTTGATTAAAACTATTCATGCCTATAAGTAAATAAAGATGAATGGGTTATTATGCTTCAGTTTTATACTGTGGTATTTTCTCATCAGATATTACTTTTGTTTTTGTATTTTTTTTTTTCTTTCAGACAGAGTCTCACTTTGTCGCCCTTGGTAGAGTGCTGTGATGTCACAGCTCACAGCAACCTCTAACCCTTGCACTTAAGCGATGCTATTGCCTTAGCCTCCCAAGTAGCTGGGACTGCAGGCACCCATCACAATGTCTGGCTATTTTTTTTTGGTGCAGTTTTCATTGTTGTTTAGCAGGCCCAGGCTGAGTTCAAACCTGCTTGTCTTGGTATATATGGCCGGCACCCTACCAACTGAGCTACGGGTACTGCCCTACTTTTATTTTTTGTGGATGAGCATTATATTTTGATACATGCACATAATGTGTAAAGACTAAATGAGAATATTTAGTATACATGTAACATTACTTCATACATTAGTAATAGTTTTGTGTTGGAAATATTTCAAATTTTCTTTTCTAGCTGTTTTGACATATACAATATATGGTTGTTTACTGTAATCATCATTTTGTGGTATGAAAGACTAGAACTTATTCCTTCTATCTAATTGAGTTTCTGTATGCACTGACCAATCTTCCTACACTACTTTTATTTTTGAAAAGATCATTTAATGATATGACCTTTAAAGGTATTTAAAACCTTAAAACATATTTTTTTAAAAAGGGCTTTAGAGTTAGGCATTCCTATGTTTGTCTGTCATTGAACCTTTACTAGTTAATGCTAGTAATTTTTTACTTATTTATTTTGTGATTTTTAGGGCATATACATAATACTAGACATCCATGTTTCCACCTGTAAAATAGGAAGGATAATATATCTATTCCACATGTTTGGTAGATGGTTTCCAAAAATGGCTTTCATGAATACTCATCCTCTATTATCCATGCCTTTTTACAATGTTACCTGAAAAGTACTTCCCATGAAGAGGTGGAGTCTATTCTCATACTCCTCAAATCTGGGCTAGCATAGGACTTGCTTTGACTATATAGTAAGGCAAAAGTGACAGTATGCCAGTTCTTGGAACCTTGACCTGCCACCATGTGAAAAAGCCCTAGCTAGCCTGTTGGATCATATAAAATCATATACGGGAGACCTCAGCTGTTCTGGCTAAGGTATCCCAGCCTAACATACTCCAAATATACAGAATAGCCTACCCTAGATCATTCAACTAGCAGATCTGTTCCTGACCATAGATTAATGAGTCAACCCTGCCAAGACCAGAAGAACCATCAAGCCACTCCTGGAGTTGTGAGCAATAATACATGCCACTGGGCTGGGGGATATTTGTTATGAGACAAAAACTAACTGATACATGATTGTTTTCAATTAATATATTTATATTTCTCATCACTAACCCTGATTGATATTTTACATATAAACCTTAATAACTAATAGAATGGTACATTTCCTGATAAAAATATAAGACAGATATCATTCAAAAATATTGTAATTGCCCAACATTGAAAGATATCAGCAGTTCTTTTGCCTTTAGAAACCAACTTATTTAATTCTATTTGTTGAATATGGCACTCAGTAATGTTCCAAGTTATTAATATAACCTCTAAGCAGCCTAGAAAACTGATACACAAGTAAAATATATTCGTGTCAGTGCTCTATTAGTGCAGGCCACTTATTATGAGTAGGAACTCAGGAGTTAGACTCAATCTAAATCCCAGTTCTTGTATTAACCTTGCCTTGCCTCAGTGTTATTATCTGTTAAATGAGTATAACCCAGTACTTATGTCTTCTATTTGTAGTAAGAATAAACTTAGATGATTTAAGTAAAGTGCTTAGAGTAGGACCTGCCACTGTCAGTGCACAATAAATGTTAGCTGTGTCTCTTTGTTGAATGATTTTTGTTTTAAACATAAGCTTGGAAACCAAGCCAGTGTGGTAGTTCTAGGCATATGTGTATAGCCTTCCTAGTGCTTGCAACTCTCAAAATCTGTTGTGCAAACACAAAGAGAAACATCAAAGAGATAACTACAAAGGAAGCAAAGGTTCTAGAGATTGCATGAAGAATTTAAATGCCATGTCTTGGCAATCCTAATGAAACAGAACTGAAATCATATTTTTGTTAATTCAGGGGTTATCGCCAGTACATGGATAGTAAGAGGTTCTCACCCAGTGCTTTGTCTGCAAAGAGCCCATTCTCCCTTACTCAGGCCTGAATAGAGAAATAATTTTCACTCAGCTAATTCTTCCCTCCAGTTTTCCTCCTAACTATAAATTCAAAAATCTGGTTCCAGAGTCAGTGAAGTAGATCTGGGACTTAGTGTTGAGACAGATTACACAGATGATGTATAAAATGCAAAGCCAAGAATCATCTCATAACCAGAGTAGCTCTTTTGAATCTCCTATTTTTTCCTGAACTATTATCCATCAAGCCAAGTAGAATTGCTACCCCTCCAATCTGTTATCAGAAGCCAAGTGGTATATAAATCACCCCTAAACTCCACATGATTTTCCCTTGATTTCAGATTTAGAGTCTTCATTCTGTGAAGCATTCTAATATACATTTTCAAATTTCATCATCTCAAGGATCACATGGGGAATCATGTAAGGGCAAAGTTTCCCTCATTTACTTTATCTTGTAATATATTTTCTTAAAAGAAAAAACCTTAAGCTCTCTTTAAAGGAGAAAACAATGGAAAAACCAACAAACTATGTAGAATTATGAAGTCATACAAAAAACTTGGTGCAATACTGCCAGTGTCAGTTTAATTCTAACAGTAAGGTCATTGGACAGGCTGCCTCCTGTTTACCTAATCATGCCAATGGACAAACGGGGTGGCCCTACTTTAAACCAAAGGCTTGGATACAGTCTAGAAAGGTTCTTGCCTCTCTGTTCTTCACCTGAGCCCTCTACCTTCTCAGTTAGACATAGGTTTAATTCCAACCAAGAGAAATTCCCCTTTTTGCAAGAAAAAAAAAAAACCCTTAAAAACAAAAAAACAAATCAGAACTGAGAATATGGTGCACCTTTTTCATACTACAGAGATCACTGAAGTTCCATAGGAAAATAATGTTGCCCTGAGTTAGCTGGATTTTCCTCTGGGAACCAACCGGAAAAATTAACAGCTACCCAGGGACTTAGCTTTTGTCAACAACAACCAAACACAACTTTCCAAACTCATTAATTATCTGCATGACGCAGTGTGACTTCCTCTATCTCCTTGTATAACGTGCCATTTAAATAAATATTCTCCATCCTGGCATTTGTGGTTCTTACTGAACACCCCAGGAGATAAGTGAAGAGGATAGGAATCAGTTCAGGTGAAGCTAGGAAAGTCAAATGAGAGACAGCCATGTGCAGAACAAGATTATGGAAAGCCCCATCTAGTCACCTCTAAGTGGTTACATACATCTAAAAAAGTAAACCACCATTGTATTAACATGTAGTCACAAATCTCCTTGCTTGTGGGGTGGTTTCAGAAATGACGACTGAAGTGCTAGCACATTAAATCAAATTTTAAATGCATTCAGCTCAACAAACCCATGTTTGGTCAAGTGCGATCCTGTTTGTTTTTACCCGACCTGTGGCTTTTATTTTGTGTAGCCACAGAATGTGAGAACAGGAAGATGATGAGCCTGGTGGGATCTCCCCGTTTCCCTGATTTAATAACACTCGGTGTAAGAGGAACACAAACTACCTGAGCATTTCTTTCTTTTCCTGTTTCTAATTCAGCAATTCCCATAATCACAGATGGGAGGATTGGACAGAGCAGAGCAAAACACTCATGTGTGGGTGGGCCTGTGAACCATCTGACTGTCACAGCTGTGGGTATCCCAAGAGCTGCATTAAGGCCAACAACACAGCATGTGCTCAGGACATGTTTGCTCAATATAGGACTGAATGGCTGAAAACAAAGAACCGAAGACCCTGATGAGTTGATAATGTTGCCCTGAGTTAGCTGGATTTTCCTCTGGGAACTTCAGGGGCTGAAGTCCTAGGGGGGAGGTCAGCTCACCCTTAACAAGGCAGACTTTGCCACCTCTTCATTTGTACGGCAGTCTATATGGAAATGGAGGAGAAGAAGGAAAGAGACAGAGACGCTAATTGTGAGCTGGTTATAATCAAGTTCAAAACAAAAGCAGCGAGCCTTGCACACTGGGGAAATGGAAAAGGCACTGTCCAATTCATGGAAGCTGACATCTAGCAAATCAAGCGGATGGTGCCTCTGCTCTTCTAGACAGCCACCCAGGGATGGCTACTGTCAGAGGAAGGTCAGCCTGGTGGAGGGGCCAGTGTTGTTTAACATGTTGAGACTGGTCCTGGTGACCCAGATGCACTGTCATGGAGCCTATGCCCCCAGACTGGCCAGCAAGATTCAAGAACATCCAGTCAAAGTTGAAGGTAAAATACTGCATGAAGGGAGAGTGAGTCAGGGAGAGACTGAGTCTGTGCTAAGTACATTTTTTTTCTAAAGATGTGCCAGCATTTCTCTCTTTTCTCCTACTTTAGAAGCAATGACATCATCGTCAACCCTTGGGGACCTGGTGCGTCTGAGTCTACCAGGGCTCCTTGTACTCAGCGGCTGGAACTCCCTGGAGTTGAGGGGAACATCACAGGACTGCAGACACTGAGGTCTTTCCACCTGCCAGAACAGGTGGCACTCATCCCACGATGGGGAAACTGAGGCCTTGGCCTTATAAAGAGCTGATTCTTCTACTTTCCAGATAGTATATTATTGTCTGTGTAGGGATCCAGGCAGGTCCCTTTACAACTGATGAACAGTAATCTGTGGCAGAGGTCATGCTTGCCATTTTACAGGCAGAACTAGGAGGGAGTGGCTGGAACATACACTCTAAGCAGTGATTCTGCTGGTGGGACAGGGGCAGTCATTATTCTTTACTGATGCTGGCACATATTCCCCGACCTGGCTGAAATTTCTCCCCCAGGACAAAGCAGTAGCAAGTATGATTCTTGCCATAGTTCTTTCTTTATGAAGTGTTCCTCTGTGAACACATCTCTGTGTGAACAGATCTTCTCTGTTGACCAGACCAGAACAGATTTCTGGGTATCTAGAAAAGGCTGAGAATGTATTTCGAAAGGTTCATCCCTTTCTTCTTTATCTGCTATCATAAAGCTTCCATGGTACATCCTCACGGGTGCACCAGGGATGGCCGAGTCTGAGATAACTGAGATGGAAGCCTCGTTGAAATGTCTCTCTGGTGCCAAAGCAAGAAAGAATCTAGCAAAAGTCTTGCCAGAGGCTGCCTGTAAAGCATCTTTTGTTTGGCAGCTCTGTCCAGAGGCTGCTGTGGGATGAGATAAAGCTGCAGAAGGTGGGGGAGCCAAGGCTAATTCTTGATTATTCAGACTCTGGATTATCTCAACCCCTGATCTCTTCCCACCCCATCTGCCTCCTCAGTCCTGGGTCATTTTCACCACTCATTATCACCAGCACCAGAGGGAAGGCAGAGGAAATGAAAGGAGATGAAATTCAAATGAATCAATTTTGCCACTTGTTAGCAGCTCAGCTCCCAAGTACACAAGGGGAGGAGGCTGCAGCTCCTCTGTGGGTTTTAGTTCTCTGTGCTATTCTTGTCCCCCGTGCTGCCAGGCAATATCGAGTGGGCTGTATGGAAACGCTCTGTGGGTTGAAAAAAGAAGGCGGGAGAGGGGGGAAGAGCTCCCTGTAACAGTAGCTTCTTCAAAGGAAAGCAAAAGGAATTGTATGCGCAGCGGCAGCATGCCACACAGAGTAGCCCAGATTTTATTAAACAAACTCATGTTTGGAAGCACACTATCCCCTCAGAACTAGGAGGAAAGGGAAGCTGAGATCACACGTAGAGCCATTGTAATGCAGAGGATACACTGATTGTCATATCAGCAAAAAGAAAATGAGGACGTCTCACTAAAAGACTATGCCAAGGACAGCAAAAGCAGAAGCAAGCAAGGGCTGTATTAAAACCCGAAAAGATAATGAAAAGGAAGAAAAACACATCAAGACCTTTCAAACCATAGTCACCAACACAGGTAGCACGGCAGGGAGAGAGGACAGAGCCCGGATGCAGACAGAATCGTCCTGTCTCTCTGAGCTTATAACATAGGAAGGGGCTGGACTATGAGTACCATGTCCTGGCCTGTTCTGTCTGTGGTGGACACTGTGAGGCACCACCCAGGTATTCCTGTGACTGACTTGCCCCAGCTGCTGGGGGCACTCATGGCAGACAGCTTTTGACGGTCGGCCCCTTTGGGAAGTTTCGGTGGCAGACAGCCACTTTTCTTTCCAGAAAGAGCCCAATGCAGTGACTGGTCCATAGGGGATAGGATAAATTAGGATAAAAACCTGGCCGTCTCGGTACACTTTGGGACAGGTGCGAAGTGTCAGTCTAGAATCAGAGCCACCTGTGAGTTGCGTGAGGTCGTTGCTGAGTCTGCATCATAGTGGGCCTCCTCCCTCCCTCCACTCCTCCCCTTCTCGTTCACCAGCGTTGATCCTGAGAGCCCCCCTTCACACTTGGCTCACATGCCGTCCCATCTCCAAGTCATCTCCCTGGAATCCCAACATGGACTAGGTTATGGTTGCTACTTTTTGCTCACCCTACCTGGGTTATCACTTTTTCTGAGGTGAAGATTGACTTTTGTGTATGAAGTTGGAGTATACCACAAGAAGAGAAAAAATACAAAGTCGGGGAGAGAGAAAGGCAATGTATTGTCCAAATGGGAATTGAATAAAAAAGTTGAGCTTCAAATTAAATGTGAAAAGAAACAGTGTTGACGTTATCATATGGAACATGGCTAACTAAGAAATAACCACTTACCTGAGCAAAGCAAGGAGCACGGTCTGTGTCAATCCTACAGGTAACTTTGTATGGCTAGGGCTGGGAAGATGGTACTTTCTTTAGGGGAAAACTGTAGGCAATACAGTCCTAGAAAATATTTTGCATCAGACACAGATATCGTAAGTGAGAGACTGGACTCGGTTATCAACAGAGCAGGTCTGGACTCAGTCCCCCACTGAAACACGGAATGGCACTTGACAGGGCACTTAGATCCCAGGTCTGAGAGGAGGAGAGCAAGAAACTCCTCACTGAACAGAGACTCATGGAACCCAGGTATTCCTGAACTATCTCATAGGAATTTCCATCAATTGAGCTGCCTAAGTAAATTAAGGTATTGTCACAGAATAGTACATAGCTGTTTTTTTAAAATGAGTAATACAGCAATATTGGTATGTATGTAGAGAGAGGGCTAGAGATGGACATACACACATAGTTATATAAATGAAACGGTTATAAATACAAATGAGGTGCATGTATACATATATGGGAGGGATATACATGTTATGAATGAAGTATATATGTGAATATAGAGAGAGACAGAGAAGATCTACTGCGTCTTAATATTCAAAGAAAAAGATGCCAGCTGCTGAATGGTGTGTGGGGCAGCATCATGCCACTTGAACCAGCAAACACAAACGCAGCATCGGGTGCTGCTCTGATAATTCATTACTAACAATACTGAGAACCATTTTTTGAAGTAGTCACAATTATTGTTCCCATTTTCTGGTTGAAAAAATTGGGGCATGGAAAAGGTAAGTTTTCTGAAGATCACAGGGCAAGTAAGTGATTAAGCCAGAATTTGAACCCAGGCAGAATCCATACTAACTGCTCTACTGGGCTTTCTCTCACTAATGATGGTGCAAATAAAGAGCATATTGACTGAGTCAATTAAAATATCTCTCCTCTCT
This sequence comes from Galagoides demidoff, assembly GCA_963574575.1. Taxonomy (NCBI): domain Eukaryota; kingdom Metazoa; phylum Chordata; class Mammalia; order Primates; family Galagidae; genus Galagoides; species Galagoides demidoff. Next base: position 53,309 of record CAUYQV010041542.1, read on the forward strand.
CTCTCTCTCTCTCTCTCATCATCCCAGGGAAATTTAATTGCCATTGCAGCAATATTAAGAGGTGAGGCCCTTGAGCGGTGGTTGTGGGATTGGTGCCCTTATACAACAGCAAGATTGGCTCCATTTGTCTCTTTGTCCATCTCCTCACGATAACACAGCAAGAAGACCCTTGCCAGCTGCTGGTGCGATGATCTGGAATTCTCAGCCTGGTCAAGAACTGTGAGAAAACAAGTTTCTGTTCATATATAAATTACCCAGTCTCGAGTATTCTGTTACAGCAGTGTAAAATGGAGTAAGTCAGCAAAACAGCTGAAGCAAAGAACCAGAAATTGTCAGAGAAGAGATAGAAAAGAGTAAACATAGATGCAGTACCTATCAGGGTAAAGGCTGGGGTACCATAATTTTCCAACCAACCTGCCCCATTCCTGATACTGCATAGTTCTTTAAATGCCACATATACTGAGACTGACTTGATTTCATGGGAACCAGCTGGACTGACCAGTCCTATACAATCTGCTTTTCCCCTTTGTTTTCTTAAACACTATTAGAAAATGCAAAGCCTTTGCAGAGAAATCTGGAACTTTTCCAACTTTGTTGTCAACCAGGGTAGAGAAGGAGTGTTCCAAGGAATTGTTTAACTAGCCTTGATCCTGATTGCATAACTTGAGCAAATCATATAAATTGGCTGATTCATCAGAAAATAATTGGGTAAGTCCACAGCAGACAACTCAGCTAGAAGGATCCTGAGAAAATATTGAGCGGAACGAGCCCTGTGGACTAAGGTCTAGCCTATGTCAGACATCACTACACCTTATACCCAAAGGAGCCCAAAGAGCTGGTGCCAAGATTTGTTCAGCAAAGTGCTATAAGGTAAGAATGTAAGTTTATTTCCAGGGAATTCTGCTGCAGATATTTAGGAAAAGTGGGCATCCCAGCTCTGCACAGATAAGTAGGGATGTGGAAGGTGGATACAAGAGGGATATAAACAGGGATGGGGAAGACTTCCCAAGACTGCTGTCTCAGGTCAGAAGAATTGATAAGTAATGAGCTGAGTTGAGGCCTAGAAGGGGTCCTGCTTTGAGAAGGCAGTATTTTTGGAATGGAATCTGGGATTAGTTCCATCACTTCAATGAGGTGCAAGTTTTAGGCACCTACAGGTCCTCCTAACCACAGCCTTTCCACCCTCATATTGGACCAGGACATTGAAAATGGCTGTGTTTTCCTTCCTCACCTGCATTCAACAGCCCCTGGTGGGGCCCTGCCATGAACCTTTGCTCCTTGGGGATCCAACTCTGAGCATAGCTTTGATAACCCCTTTCATCATTTCCCTAGACTTTGCTGGAGCTTTATGCTTGGCCTACATTGATGGGTCCCAACCAACTATATTGCCTCAACTGCTCAAATTTGAGTTTGCCAATATTTGAAGATTACAAGTACTGCTGCCACAATGCATCCAACAGATCAGATGGCTGTGGTGTTGGTGATACCATGTCCTGTAGAAGGTAATGGCTCTTACCTTCCTCTGTGGGGCAATGGATACCCCATAGCCTTAGTTTCCCTGTCCCTGGTCCTGACCTTTCCTAAACTTCTCCCATTCCCAAGCTGTGCCCTGGAAGTCCCAGCATGTCCTGCAACTAACTAAGGATGACTAGAATACAAAACATCTTACAAAGAGCTGCCTGGGTTAAACTTGTGAAAAAACAAAGATGGGATTGTTTGTGTGTATCATCTTTACATGCTGCAGAATGCTTAGATAGAGAAACAAAGGGTGTAAATGAGGAAATCTCAGGTCTTGCATTGTTTTGGATAAACAATATGGAAAAGTGAAACAGGAAATGAGAGCTAATTGATATAGAAGAAGGAAAAACAGCAATCCTTTGATACTAATGTGCTGTGGCTGAATTCCATGTGCAGTGTGCTTTGGAAAGGGAGGAACTACCACTGGGGTCACGCCACCCTGATGCGAGAACTCTACAGGGAGAAGCCACAGTGGCTCTTCAAAGTGAACAACAGTCACCACCCAAGGACCATGTGGTCTTTCTCCAGACTGGGAAATGTCTTTCTGGTGACACTATGCCAGGAAGCCTATTTTCCCATCTTAGTGATGGAACTTCCCAGGGCAGGGGGCAGGGGGAATAAATAGCTCCGCCTATCAGGAACAAAAACAAAAGGAAATGTAGTTACTCAGTGAACCAGGTGGCTTGATGCGAAAGCAACTACAGAAGTTCTGTTCTGCAAGTGACAATTTATATGAGGATGCGGGTGGAGAAGGAGGAGTGGGGGAAAGGAAAACAAAGGAGATGGAGGGAGTGAACTGGAGAGTTTGCGTGGGAAAGTGTGGCCATAAAGACATGGAAGGTATGTGTACAGGGCGGCTCAATGTTAGGTAATGTATAATAAAACAATTGGACAAGAGAGCAGAAGTGGTTACAAAGTTATTGCCAAGTCCAGTGTGAGAAGTGATTGGGGTTTAACTCTAGTACCTTCCTATCCACAGTTTTGTTTTTTGAGGTTTCAATTACCCGTGATCAATTGCAGTCCAATAACAGGTGAGTAGAGTATGATAAGATATTTCCAAATAAAGAGAGGACGAGACCACATTCATATAACTTTTATTAGTATATTCTTTATTTGTTCTATTTTATCATCAGTGATTATTGTTAATCTCTTATTCTCCTATGGTGTCTAATTTATAAATTAAGTATTATCATGAGTATGTATGTACAGGAACAAAAGCAGTATATGTATTTTGAATACTGTGCACGGTTTCAGGCATCCCCCAGGGATCTTGGAATTTATGCCCTCCAAATAAGGGTGGGGGGGAGTAACGTATTCAGTTTGAGAGGCTTTGTTCATTTCAGAAATGGTTTTATTGATACCATGTCGATCTACCACCTGTTTACTACTTCAGTACCTGACAGTGGATTAACATTAATGGTAATTAGTGTTAAGAATAATTGTTATAATTATAGTGGCTGACATTTATTTAGCCCTTTCGTACTTTGGACTATATGCTTTATATACTTCTTATCATCTATTTTGTCTTCAGAGACACCCCGAAAGGTACGAACCACTAGCATCCCCCTTTATGGCTGAGGAAATCAGTGTGCAGGAAGCTGGCTGAGAATGTTGCAAAGCCTGGATGTCAAGCTGCCAACGGCAGGGCATGAGCTCATAGACATTATGGAATATTATCTCTCGTTGAGCAGAAACGGTGGTGTTTATGTCTATTCCTCCCTAATCAACTGCGAGAAAGAGGGGTTTGATGTGCTACCAATATGTTCTCATAACTATATTTAACTGTACCTTAGTTTTCTTTCTTTCTTTCTTTTTTCGTAGAGACAGAGTCTCACTTTGTTGCCCTTGGTACAGTGCCATGGTGTCATAGCTCACAGCAACCTCCAGCTCTTGGGCTAAGGTGATTCTCTTGCCTCAGCCTTCCAAGTTGTAGCCTGCCCCAATGCCTGGCTATTTTTTTGTTGCAGTTTGGCAGGGGCCAGGTTTGAACCCGCCAACCTCAGTATATGGAGCGGTGCCCTACTCACTGAGCCACAGGCGCTGCCCCTGTACCTAAGTTTTCAAATCAAATTACTGGTTACAACCACATATTCAATAGGACACACTTTTCTTCCACAAATTTATAGTTATAATTATCATATGTCTATAAATATAACTGAATGGGATCCCAAAGGTTTGATAGCATGTTAATTATGTCTAAAAGAACTTCCATAAACACAAAAGAACACAAAAAAGGAGAAGCAAATGTCAACAGAAGCAAACTCTATATTCTTATCTCCCTTCCAACCTAGCCTTCCTTCCTTCTTACTCTCTGAAAAGCTTCTTCTTCTTCTTTTTTTTTTTTTTTTTTTGTTAAACCTGGTCCAGACGACAATAACTAAATCATGTTGTGCAATATGTAAGTGACAAAAATAAATAGTTGAGAGAAAAAAAGAATAGTTTTTCTCTTCTCTGTTCAATGTTACCTTTGCTCTTCAGCGTCCCCCCCCCCAATTCCTATGATTGACAATAGAACAAGAAAGATAAAGTCATCTTTCTAGATTAGGATGCTTCTCTAAAACATTTAGAAAACTGTGTTTTAGGATATGCCTAAATAGATCCCCTCATTCAGCTAGACTATGCTTCTTTTGATAGCAAAGAAACAAAAGTTGTTGGAAACCACAAAGGGAAAACCAGCTATAAAGTTTCCCCTACTAAAAACCGTGCAAAATAATCTTTGTGTATCACCCACAGGCGTTAGGAATTCTGTGCAAAGATATGAATGGTCACTGATTTGGACACCCTGGGCTGCAGGGTGGGGATTGCATGCTATGATGGGGGTGACGGGGAGGCCTTGGGGAACGCATCAGGGTATCTTATGTTTGGCAATTCTGGGCTAATGGATGAAATTTAAAAATCATATTTTTCAGGCCTATCTGGAAATTTGCAATCTCTTCCCATGGCATTAGACCTTAAACAGAAGAAATTCTGTCAGCACTTTCTTTTACTTTATTTGTAAAATGGAGATACATGGCACTTCCTAAATAGATTAATGAGGCTTATATTCCAAAAGTGTAATTTAGCAGGATTCCTGAACACAGAAACTTCAAGAAGAAAATTTACAGGTGTAATTTTTCTTCCTCAGTGAGTATTTTTACTGGAAGAGTTTCTGAGCTCTTGGGACAATAATCACAATTTATTGATACTTTTGAATTAATATGAGAAGAAAAAACTTTCTAACATGGCAGGAACCAGGAGATTCAGCTGCCTAGAAACATTTTCCTGAAGAGCTTCCATCAATATCAGATGATAATAAACCTCTTTGCATCCTTTTCTCAGTTAAAGAATACAATGCAAATAGGTTTAACTATAAAACAGACATTTGACAGTTCTTCCGTAAAAACAACATTGTCATCCTAGGCTTGAATCTGCGAGCTATCAGCCATGCGACCTTCAGCAAGTTATTTGACATTTTGGTATCTCAGTTTTCTCATTTGTAAAATGGGGACAGTAATTGCTCCTACCTCGAGATTTACTCATCTGATTCTGCAGTCATTGTACTAACACTCAAGTTTGCCCCTAGTCGGAGTTATAAAGACAGGTGATCCAAGCCTGCGGATGAAATGGAAGAGAATCACACGCTGGCCAAGAACTGCGGATGTTCTTGCAAAGGGAATGCTCAGAAACTCCCAGAATAAAAAATAACAGTTTGATGTCTCCTCAGGTCAGTCGTTCCCTCCTGAAGCCTGTCAAATGCAGCATGGATGCTACCTCTATTAATCAAACCCTTGAAGTTATACAGTTACAGATTACCTTGCTGCATTGTGACAGGTAGGCAGTAGCCTGGTATCTAGTTTCTTAATTACCATCCTCACTTATAAGGCCTGGCTTTGGGCTGGACCTTGCTTCTCTTCTTTTCTGACAAGGAGAGCGGTAGAATAAGGGCCGAGGCTGTTTAATAAGAAATACCAAATGGGGATCCTGGGGATGACTTTGTCTCTTTAAGTGGGAGTAGGGGGAGTGGCTGCGAAGAGATGTGAATAAATGCTTAGAAAACACAGATGATATACAATAATGAAACACCACCCAGTGCAGGCTGCTTGGCACAGATGCTGCTCCATTCTATAAATTCAGAACAATTCTCCATCAAATGGAATATTCATTTTAGCACATAGCATGGGCATTCACTCATTCACCAACTATTTATCTGGGACCTACTATGAGCTGGACACTGAGCAAGGAGCTATGGATACAGAGCTAAATACAACAGAGAGCTCCTGCCTTCATAACAGGTGCTGCAGATGTCATACCAGAAAGATGGCCACCTGTGTATTAGAAAATCATTCCTATGTCTAAATATTAGTGGCAACCAAGTATCCTGGGGAGGATGAGAGAGCTCAGGTCTCACAGACTTGCATTCCTACCTCTGCCGCCTGATTCTGGACAGATAACCTAACTGCCCTGAGACTCTGTAACTTCCTTACAAAATGAAAGCAAGACCATATGGTACCTCACATATCTTCTTTAGTCTTTACCTGGTATTTATAAACAAAATACAGAGAGAAGCTACTTTCCGGTTCTAGCAAGTTCTTCAGGAAGATGATAGATATGAGATACTTCATGCTATCCAGCACACAGTTCTCATTTCCTAGTGGAAAAGACTACCTCTCTCTGGCCACCTCAGAATTCCGAGCTGTTTAAAAAATTATCGAACCACGTTAATTAACACTGTACCAGATTCATAACCAGACTATCTTTTTCCACTGTCAGTAGAAACAGTGAAAAGGATAAATAACTTTACGAATGGATATGGAAATCCATTAAGGAACTCTCCAACTAAAAAGCTCCTATGTTATTTTAACTCTTCAGCAAAGATGAGGCATGCGGAAATTGAAATTATGTAACTTTGAAAAGAGAGAAGACCCAAGGACAAGCTTTTCCTTTCCTCTTGAGATGTAAAACTACACCTGGGGAAACAAGGTTTGCTTTTAAAAATAAATGTAGTAAAAAGAAAAGTGAAGCCAGAATTCCAGGCAGTCTGGGTTTTGATATTTTATAGTTTCCTTGACCTTTAATAATTTTCTTTAAAATAGCATTGACTAGATGTTCATGAGAACTGTATCAGGAGCAGTTTCTCTTAATTGCCTTGGGGTGGGAAGCTGATTCATGTCTGGCCCTTCCCTAGGCCACTAACTGCACCCCACCTGAGACCCAAAGATGGGGAGAGCAGAGCAGGCAGGAGGCAGCGGGAGGCTGAGACGTGCCAGTGCCCATGGGGAGGCCTGATAATCCTTGTCCTTCCCCAGCCTGTGGACCAGCAGCATCGATATCACTATGAAGAGTCTTATAAATTTGGAATCTTAGGCTCTTCCGACTGACTGTGTCAGATTTGCACCTTGATAGGATCTGGAGATTTGTTGTCCATGAAGGAGTGATTCTAACTCTCTCGCTATTGTTTTTGTACCAACTAACTCCCTCTTTAACTCCCATCTCCACTACCCTTCCCAGCCTGTGGTAACGATCAGTCTACTCTGTCTCTGTGAGATCACTTGTTTTTAATATTTAGCTCCCACATATGAGTGAGAAGATACGACATTTGTCTTTCTGTTGCTTGGCTTATTCACTTAACATAAGGTTTTCCAGTTCCATCCATGTTGTTCAGATGGCAGGATTTCTTTCTTGTCACCATATATTAATAATATCCCATTGTGTACATGTTCCCAATTTTTCTCTGCTTAGGCATCTTCTGCAGGCTAAAGAGGAAAGACAAATGAGCTCTGCAGAGGATGGGATAGTGGCCACTGGGGAAAACAAAGCTCAGGGATCCCCTGCTCTCCCACATGACATTCCTTTGCTTTCCCCACCCCAATCTTTGTATCACTCTCCTCTCATTCATTCATTTCCTTATTCTTCCAATACTTTCTTACCAGCCTCATAGAAGTGCCAGGCACTGCCCTCAAATGTTTCAGATAAGCTGTGAACACAACAGACCAGGTTTCTGCCCTCATAAAGCTTCACACTCTAGTGGAGGAGGGCAGAACAGACAGACAAATACAGAAATAAATGATTCAATGTCAGGTGGAATAATGAATACAAAGCAGAGTAAGACGGTGCAGCATGTTGTGGTGTGGCGGTGTTTTGTCAGATAGGAAGGTTATTAGAAGCCTCTCCAAGGACACATCAGTTGAGCAGAGAACTGACAGAACTGAAGATTGATCCATGACGATAATGACGGGAACAGTGTTCTGAGCAGGAGGAAAAGCATGTGCTAAGACATTGAGACACCCCTAACTTCTCTGAGGAAGAGCGAAAAGCCCAGTGTGATGGAAGCAGAGTAGATAGAAGCACCATAGATTTGGAGAGGTCATCGGGAGCCAGACGATGGGGATCCTCAAATACCATAGCTGAGAGTTTGGACTTTATTCTAAACCTGATTAGAAGCCACTGGATTTTTCATCATAGAAGCAAGCGGATCTGATTTACATATGCAAGAGATCACTCTAGTTGTTATGACGAAGGCGATCACCATCACCTCTCCTGCTGAAGTACCCGCACGATATAGACTGTCCAGCCTTCAGGATTCTTACGTTTCTGTTCATGTGTGTGTGGCTGATTGAGTGAAAAACTGAATAAATAGTAGAATGAATGGTTCTAGTTGCCTGGATTATGCCTACCCATAATAACCCTATGCTACGTTTATTAAAATCTTTCTCATAAACTATTTTTTATGTGATAGCTAACCTGTTAACAATAGAGAGTCTGCTGGAAGATCCAATCAGACTTGGATCTGAAAGTCTCATGGAAAGAACTTAAGAAAGACTTCATAACTCTTCCTTCCAGAAATCCTTTGTTCCTTCTTTCCTCTCAAAGGCTCCCCTGTCAGCCTGCAGCTGACACCTTCAGCATCCCAAGTCATTTAGGTCTATGAATCCATTATTTTCTACTGTCCTATTATACTTTTCCAATCTTTCTTCCAGAGTTTCAACAATGAGCATCTTACTTTTCAAGTGGCTTTGAGGGTCCCGTGGCTCTTATGTGCAAACCTTAGGTATAGACGCACCTCAGGATGCAAAGTCTGATTCCTGGTGTACCAGCATTGACCAAGAACCCCATTACCTCTGCTAGACGTTTCCAAGTTTCACTGTAAGGTCTCTTGAACTTTTATACATACTAAAAACAACTTTTAAAAGTCCTAATCTATTTATCATATTGGTGTTTAATTTTGGCTAACACGTTATACATATTCAATGTGTGTGGGTTTTTTTTTTTTTTTTTGGAGTTCTGACATTATCATTCTTATATACTCCAAATGTCCTTCAAATGTTTATGGCATTGGTACAGAGGTGCTCCCAGTGTCCTTAACAAACTGGCCCACCGGCCAATCTGCTTTGATTCACACAGATCATCTCTTTCTCACATACAAGCCTGCCGTTATCTCAGAATTGATGGGAACCATGGTAGAGAAGCCTGTTCTCTGGTAGCAGTGCTACAACAGCCAAATGTCCACTTCAAATAGTGCCTCCTGCCCAGGCTGTGAGCACTGCCTGTCACGAGCCAGACCTCCCTCAGATTCACACCCATGTGGGAGCTTCTGGGAAATACAGTCTCTATAGCATTGGTGATTAAAAATTTTCTTTATCAGGCCCTTCCCCAACATTCCTACTCTTTAGAGATAAACATGGTTTCTTTGTATAATTAGAGCCATATTTTTATATAATACAGTTCAACTATCGAAGTACTACATGCATCTGATTTTCTTTGATTATTCATTTTTCATTTGATCTCCATTTTGCCAAGGAGGAGACTGATGGCTCACCTTCCTGACTAGTCAGTGGTGGATCTAGAATTAGAATACATGCTCTTACCCCCTCCATGAGTGCCATTTCTAGTCCATCATGGCAGCTCACCCAAGTCTACTTCATATGGAGATTCCAAAGCACTAATATCTCCATTTATGCTGTCACTCAAGGAGGGTTCACAGTGAAGCCTGGACCCCTTCCTTATAAACCACACTGCCAGACCAGTGTCAAAGTTTAAAAATGAAATAAATGTGTAGGATCGCCACATTTTATTTTACTGACTGCCATTATTTCATAAATGAAGTAATAGTTTTAACCTTAAGAATAGGAAGAGAAACATTTTAGAATAAGGGCTAGTTTGTCCTAAGAAACAATCATTAAGGGAGTTTATATCACCTTATTTTAAAAAATATTGTATACTTATTTTCAAATTAAAAATTACAACACATTTTCTTTAATTATGCTGGCTGTATGTGTAATTATTTAACCGATACATGTTTGTTAACCTGAGTGTACATTCAACTTTATACTATACACAACTATATACATGTGTGTATATGTAGAAATATGACTTGGGATGCTATCCAATACTCAGCTGAAGGTCTCAGCTGCAGGCTGACAGGGAAGCCTTTGAGAGGGAAGTAGGAACAAAGGATTTCTGAGAGGAAGAGTTATGAAGTCTTTTTTAAGTTCTTTCTAGGAGAAAAATGTGTACTTTCGTTGTTTCACATTAGAAAAAGTGAAAACTGGAATTTCTTTAAATTTATATAAATATAAATTTATAAATACAATATATGTACACATATATTTTATACTTAAAATATATATAAATATATGTTATATATTTATATTTATTTATAAATATATATTATAATATTTATAAATATGTATGTTATATATTTATATGCAAATATGTATACATATGTGTGTATATGTATTTTAAATATAAAAATATATATATTCAATAACACAAGATAAAACAGTTACCCCAATTGACTTCTTTTTTCTCAATACCATAGTTAACCTCCAGTTTGACACACTGGCAAAAATGGAAACAACACTCACTGGGACTTCTTCACACAGCTTGGAATATTGTACGCAAACTGAAAGGGGTTGAGAATTAATTGTTTCCATGCCACCAGCTGCTTTTCCCACCTTTCTCCCTCCTAAGTGCCAGGAAGACAGTGGGTAGTTGGCAGAGAGTGTGTCTGACTGAAGGTAGCAGATACCGCAGGATGTCACCTGGAGCCACTGCTCAGACACCAGGGCCGAAGGCACGGTCCTCACACAGTCTCAACTCTGTCAGTTGGGAATTCATCATCAGGCTATCACACATACATTAGATTTGATTTAAAGAATCACTAGCTTTGTTTATATGCTATGCCTCAATGTACCTATTTCATTTTAAGAAAATGACAGAATTTTCTGCCTCTATGGTAACTGTTCACCCATACAGGTATACAGAAGGGCTTATATGCAACAGAAATCAAGTGGGAAGAACCATATAGAGAAGACGTACTCCTAAACTCCACAGAAAACTAACATCAAAGACTAGAAAATGTCAGGAGAAGGATTTCTTGTCCTTTCTGCTGTGACACCGGAGTGTTTCCAATTATGTAAAGTCAAGTCATGGAATAACAACCAATAGCCTGATAAAAAATGATTTTGAACCCATTTTATATCTAAGTACATGCTATTTGAGAAATATTCAGGGGGGACAGTGAACAGGTCTTTGTCTACACTGACGTGCAGGTGTCAGGCCGAGGGACTCTTCACAGAGAAGGAAAATGGAGAATCAGCGAGTGAGGCTGGAGCATCTACGGAGGGGGCAGAATGAACACATTTTGAGAGATGTTCAGCTTGAGGTGATATGAAACTTCCAGGTTGTGATGTCTTGTAGGTACAGATAAATCCACTTAGTTATCTAAAAACATTTATTACATATATTTACTAATGGTCAAATCCTGCGCTAGGTGTTCTAGGCAAGAAAGAACATGGGTTTTGCTTCCATGGAAAACCTAGATTTTAATAGTGGCAGTTGATGGGGTAACTGATGATAGAATGTTTTTATTCCTTGAGGAAACTTGTTTTGAAATATTTAATTCACTTGGAAATTTTAAAGAGCATCCTTCTTCTTTTTTTTTTTTTATAAGAAAACAAGAATAGAAGCCAAGTACCAAGTCATTTGCATAATCCCAATATTTTTCTTTATTTTGATCGGGCTAAAACAGTGAAAAGCTTAAGTTTTATTTTTGTCTGTTTGATTTCATCTGAACATTTTTTCACATTCATAAGTAGATGTTTTGCTTTTGTCCTAGGACATCATGACAAAAAATATTTACTAACTATCCTGGTAATTAACCTGTTGAACTGGAGATACCTAACCTCCCAGAGACTTCAAAAGGATCTTCTTCATTAATTAATGTTTGGAGCTAACAGAACCCTCACCACATTTTCTATGGTGCAGCCTCATTAATCTGAAAACTAACCAACATGAACCCCTCCTAGAAAATGCAGAGAATGCTTCCTCCAAAAATCCAAGCTGTCCAAATGATTTCTAATCAAATCATGAAGTTGACGTAGTTCAAAAACTCCTCAATGACAAGCTTATTTGTTTCTTTGTTATTTATTTGTTACTTACAATCCCACAGGAGATGAGGTCAGGAGAGCAGAATGGGCCTCCAGCAGCCTGCCTGGCTTTCCAAAGTGGTCCATAAATTACCCATTCAAAATGGATAATCTGAATTATGCCTCTATGGTAACGATGTACCACTATGTGCATATACATTTACTTATATGCTTTTAAAATGTATTTCAAAGATATAGGAACAAGAAATTCAGAAGAGTGGAATGGAGAGGGTGAGTGTGACTCACCAATTCTCACGGCTGCACTGGGAAATTTCCTAGAGCTGGCTGACTGTGTCCAGACTTCCTCTCTCAGTCAAGGGGCTACTGCCCAGTGGGCTGTGGTCAGGAAGGAGAGAACCTCGGGGTGGTGGCAGTTGAGACCTCACAGGGCATATTACACAGGGAGAAGGCAGAACAGCTAAGAGACCCGAGCCAGGAAGCAAGATAGAGAGCACTGTTTCCCCTCCGTCCTATGCCAGTGGACTGGAATATTTTCTTTTCTTTTAGAGGCTAATAATGGGTGTGGGGCAAGCAAGCACAATATGGGGTGGGGTATGTTCACCCCACCCTATTGCACTGCCCCATTTCATAAGGCTACTACTCAAATCCTCCCCAAGCAGCTGAGAAAACCTTGATAGAAGTGTTTTTTCATTGTTCTGTGGCTTGACTCTGTTTCTATTTATTCTCCGTATCTCCATATCTCCCAAGACCCTGTCCAGCATCATTTTTATCTCACACTAAGTATATCTAAAGGCACAGAACTGCAATCAGTGTGTCCTGAAATGAAAAGTTTAGGATAAGAGAAATAAAAGACTATCTGAGCTCAGTTTTAGATACGGCATGTTCTTTTTTTTTCAATACATGATTTCTAGAATAAAATAAAAACAATCTATGAACAGTTTGATTTTCCTTGATTTGACTTTTGTGCAAAAACGATTGCTTGCCACTGTAGCAGACCTCTGTTTAGACTACTTGAGAGTAATTCCTAAGATTCATTTCATGTGGCAACGGTGACATTTGCCAAGTCTAGAATTTGAATCCCAGGTGCTATGGAACTAGGCTAGTGAAGGGAAACTTAGGGGCAATGGGTAAACCTCGCCTGCTCACTTCACCTGTAATCTTGCTGTTTCCTCACAGTTCTCTCTTATACAGCTGCTCTGGTGCAATGGTAAAAATATTGTTACTTTCCAAAAAGTGTCCCCTATGAAAAAGCATGCTATGGAGTTTTTTCTGAATTAAGGTGTTCTGGAAAGACTTGGATACACACTGTCCCAAAAATCATTCCTAAAGTCATCATACATGGCGAAAATAGGACATTGTAACTAGATGTACCTTTAGTTACAAAACAGTCATTACAAAATGTTACAAAATATTTACAAAATAATCTCTATGTGTTGACCTCCTCTTTGTAAAATTTTGTAATGACTATTTTGTAACTAAAGGTACACTTAGATACAATTTCCTATTTTCCCTGTGTGTAATGACTTTAGGGGTGACTTTGGGACACCCTGTAGTAGAAAAGTACTTCAAAGACATAAAAAAGGGGAAAATCAAATAAATCAATTTTTTAAAACTTAAGCAGCCACATAGTATAGCTACTCTAATTTGAGCAGTAGATTTGGGACTGAAGTTATAATTGCTGATGGAAACTGGGTAGTCAACTTGAGATTTTATGGTTCAAAATAAAAAATGGTGCTACCAATTTTTTGGTGGTGCTAGGCTGACTAGGTTAGAGGCTGGAAGTAGAGATTAGTATGAACTACAAATCCAGGAAGAGGGTGATAAACTCACGTTCTTTCTTGAAAGGCAGGTGATGGTCCCAGTATTATAACCTACGTGGAAGTCTCCTTCTTTTGGATTTTTTATAATTAACTTGCAATTATGCAGAGACATTTCCATATCTTTGTATCAGAGCCAATGCTTATCAAACAGTTAAGGGCTGACCTAGCAACTGAGGAATGATAATAAGAAATCAAACTGGCAACAGTGCATGGCCTATTACAAACTATTGCTACCCTCCTCTCCAATGAAATGCACTGACTGTGATTTCTAGTATATTATATAATTAAAATCTGTGATACTTCCTTTTTATATCTTCTGCTTTGCAGAAGATATTTTTATTTGAAAAACAAAAATCATTTACTTCAAATAGGCATTAGAAGATGCCTATTTTATCAATCAAAATATAAATACAGAAACCCAGAGTTGCAGATCCAGAAATCATGTTTTGGAAGGGGATGAATATCTCAGTTACTGGACAAATTACTTTAACTGGTTGAGATCTGGACCTCAGAGTGTGGGGTGGGGGGATGCAGAGAAGAATGTATTTTTGAAAGGTCTTTAAATGTATTTAAAATAAGTGTAACAATGAGTCTTTGTTACTTTATTGGGGTTTCAGTTTTCTGCCACCTAAACAGACTTTGGGTTTGAAATCCACATTTTAATGTTTTGCATTTCTGGGAGTTTTCTGTCCAGGGAAGATATCAACCTCAAGTTTGCAAGTGTATGTATCACAGGATGAGTCTCAATTTCCTCATTCACAAAATGGGGCTAGTCTTGATCATTCCTTAAATAAAAATTATTTTTATAAGACACATGAGAAAATGGACTGTGCCTACTTCTCCCAAATGCTCAGAACATTATTATGCAACTGGCATAGTATGCAATGATCACACATTAAATGAAAGAATAAAAATGCCAGAATTCTCCTCAATAGTTCTCCATATATAATAAAGCCATTAATGGTTATTGAGCTTTTAGTATGTTCTCAATACCCTATTGAGCTTTCAGGTAGATTATTGCTCTCCATTTTCCTAACCTGTTAGGGTAGTAACTAGGGTTGTATTAGGCTTGAGAAAATGGATAGACTAAGAAGTCAAGTAACCTGCTCAAGGTCACCCAGTTAGCTTGTGGAATGGGGATTCATATCTGGACTCATTACTTCTCTCCACAATAAAGAAACAAATGACTTTTGCCTCTAGCATGTTCATGAAACCTTTCATGCAGTAATAATTCCTGACATTTTTTAGCACACGTATTTCATGAGATTCCCAAATGATTTGGAAATATCCTTAGCTCTGTTTTATAGATTTAAAAACCCAAAGCTCAGAAAGAAGAAATAATGGACATTGTACTGTGTTATCTTCTGCAATATTCTAGCAAGTAATGGGGTAGGAGGATAGGGACTCAGAGCCAAATCCCTTTACTTTCAGAGACATACTACTGATGCGTCTACCTCTGTTCCAGGAGGCTACTTTATGTCTCTCATTTCTGAAAGACCAAGTGATGAAATGACTTCTCTTTGAAACTAAGCATCCACCAGGAAATGCACATCCTTTCCTAAATCATGCTCATTTCTTCTCCTGTGATGAGAGAACTAGATTCATTAACGGTACCCACAGAATAAAAACGAATGGGACAAAAAAATGATTAGAATGAGGCACTAAATGGATAGTGAATTCAATAAAGTTCAGAAAGCTTTAAGAATATTAATTTAGTAACTTAAAGCTTTAGAAATATTAATTCAGTAACTTAAGTAAAGCAGGGTGTCGAGAGGGGAAAGAACATTTTATTAAAGTCAAGAAAATATCATAACAATTAAAATGCAGTAGGGTGGATGAGGAGGGCTTGATCTTTCACCTAGAAGCCAGTCCTCACACCTAAGGATGTAAACTCAGCCAACCAAACTAAAACAACTAAAATAATCAGTAGGGAAGGGGCATTTGTTGGCATCCTACTTATGGAAAATGCAAGAAATCATCTTTCTCTCGCAATCGTCTGACTTTAAGTAGGCTTCAACTTGGGGAAAGAAAAGTAATGAAGTGTGAAATAGTTTTTTTCTTTAAATGAAAAACGAGAAACTTCTTTTATTTTCCAAGTTATTGCTTTGTTCTCTTCAAGTAGGACAGATTTTATGAAGGAAGTAAATCTTAAAGAATAAGAATCCAGCAATTAGTGAAAACTGGGGTTCTGCTCCCTGACTCTCAGGGTCATCTTAGGGTAAAATATTCATCATCTCCTTATTTTACAAATACTTGTAAATCCAGACACTATTTTTGACTGAACAACCAAATCTTTCATTTTCTGGATCTACCTAAGCCATTCAGTTTTGTTAATCCAATAACAGAATAGGGACCACCCAACAATGTGAACAATTGGGTCCGTGCCTTGGTGAAAGGAAGGAAAGGTGGAAAATCAAGGGAAGAATTGTTCTGGAGCAACACAGCCAGCACAAGCTGGAGCATGACATGGGAGAAACAGCGAAAGGGCTGCAAGTCACTCATCCCCCCATCAAATTTTCTGCTTTCACCGTCATAAATACAAGGATCCTTTAGAAGAGCAGCACATCTGTGGACCTACCATTAAATAGTTGAACTGACTCAATGTTCATTGACTTAGACAAAGAGCTAGTGGCAGCATGCTCCTCTTAACTCATGAGGATTTTTATTATTTATTATTTATTTATTTTTATTAAATCATAGCTGTGTACATTAATGCAGTCATGGGGTATAATGTGCTGGTTTTATATACACTTTGAAATATTTTCATCAAACTGGTTAACATAGCCTTCATGGCATTTTCTTAGTTATTGTGTTAAGACATTTGTAAGTTTCACATGTACCCTTGTAAGATGCACCGTAGGGGTGGTCCCACCAATTACCCTCCCTTCACCCATCCTCCTCCCTCCCCTCCCCTCCCCTTTTGAATGAATTTACATTTATTAATCTCAGGGAATAAGGGTATCTTTGTCTATAGACAGTGTGTGAAGAGTGTGTGGATTTGAGGACCCTTCTAAGCAATCCATGGACCCCTGGGGTACTTCAGCTACCATGTAGGAACTACTGAACCCTTTTGCTTCTACTAAAGACTCCATGATATAAGAATAGAGTTTTGGAAGGCCTTCTGGCATGTCATCTAGCAAAAATTTGCAGTCTACAGGCATAGAAACAGAATCAAAGTATCATACACTGCAATGGTAACTGTTCATTTACTCTGCAATAATAACCGTTCATTGCTGTCTTCAACAGTTTAGGAAGTTTTATTTGCTTTTCTGCACTTTCCAAATTACCTATCCATTTGGTAGTGAAAACAAACAAAAACATCAAAACAAAAAAGGAACAAAAGGTCTCAGTGCTACTACATCTGGAAAGCCTTAATGGTTCTCTATTAACATAAAAACACAGATTTTTGAAAAATGCCCCTAATAGTTGCTTCTGTCTTTTCCTGGGAACTCATTCCTGGACAAGAGTGTCAGAAACTATGAAAATCTAAATGCACATTCCACAACTATGACACATTCCACAAAAACTATGTTTCTGATCAGAGAGACTCTATTTCCATTGCAAAAATCCTGCCAGGCTTCCTGAAGCCCTTCAACAGCTCCCTTACTGAGCTTCAGGGCAATTTCATAGCCACCCCAAGCCTTCTGATCCTGCCCCATGGACCTCTCTAACTTCATGCTCGACCTCAACCATTTTCTTCAGTAATCAGCTCTTGGCTCTTCACAACCCTCTTACCTTTTCAGAAGAATCTAGTTATTCATTAGGGTACATCCTGTGAGGAATGTACACCATTTCTTTTAAAAGGGCTCATTTATGCAGGAAAAATGAAAATTATTTACTCTATTCATTCCAACATAGAGGACAAGGAGAGCAATTAATTTTTAGTAATTAATTCAACCCAGATGTGCCCCATCATGTAGTCTGAAAACCACGTGTATAGATCCAAAACACTGGTCATACAAAAAGTAATAGGCCCCAAACAATTTTGAGCCCAAAACTTCATCATTGATGGTGTTCTGCAAGTTGTTGGTAATCCACTCACTTGTGTCTATATGTTCAAAAGGAGCTGGACAACATTGTCAAGTGTGGTAGTGACCATGACTGATCTCCCAACGCTCAGGTTCATTCTCTTATTGGGTAAAACAGACCCTAATTTTGAAGGCATATCCCCACCCAGAATGAAGATCACATTTCCCAGCCTCTTTTGTAGTTAGCAGTACCCATGTGACTAAGTTTTGGCCAATTAGATATCAAGAGAAAATACTGTGTGGTATATCCAGAAAAAGGAGAAGGAGAAGGGTCCATCTGATTGCATGGAATGTGGATGGGACAGCAGGAATTTTACCAGCCCTTCCAGGTCATGAGGCTGACTGGGGACCATACTGCAGGGATGGTAGAACAGAGAGCTGGGAGGAGTTGAGGGCTGTGAATAGTCTCTGATTCTCTGTCTAACTCTGACTATTGCTAGGTGAGAAAGAAAAAATCATCACTTTCTTCAAGTCTGTATAAACCCAGGTCAATTTTTTTTTTCAAGTCACTGTACTTGCAGCTAAACTTAGTCTTAAAGGAGATACAGAACATTGCATAACAACCCAGGTATTTAAGCAGGATACAGAATCAGAACCATTAGTATACCTAGTAATACTGTAAGTTTAGTTAGTGACTATCAAGTGTTAATGATCCTTAAAAATTTACTTAGAAGGACAGCATCTTTCCAAGGATGTGTCAGGGGCTGAAAGGGCGTAAAATTGGGCATACAAGTCTGAAATAAGGCTTTTCTTCTTGAAAGTAAGCCTTACTAAAAGTGAAAAGAGTCACATAGTGACAATTTACCAGAACGCAAGGAGCCCAGGCACCACTATAAAGCAGTTAGTTTTAACATTTTTTATAGGCAAAAGCTGTTGGTGATACCCTTCTTTTTAGCCAAGATCCCTTTATTTGAAGAAAATGTAGTTGACATATTTATATTAAAAATAACACTCTCTCTTCTATAAGATACCTGGACAGTAGTCCTGAAAGCTGTCAGGGTCATGAAAAACAAGGACAAATTGAGAAACTATCACAGAACCGGGAGACAAAGGCAGCAAATGACCATTAAATGTAATGTAAACACTGGAAAAGAAAAGCACATTAGTAGGAAAATGGGAGACCTCAAAACAATGTCTGGAGTGCAGGAGACAGTGCTGCACCAAGCCTGGAGTCTTAATTGTGACCAATGCACAAGCAAATATATGACGGGAACAGCCAGGGAAACTGGTGACAGCATACAGGAACTCCCTCGTCCAGCTTTACAACTTTCTGCACATCTGAACCCATTCTAAATTTTCAGTTCTATTTTCATTCTTCTTAGTAAAGTATCACAAGAATGGAAAACCAAATATCCCATGTACTTGATACTAATATGCAGCCAGCATATGATCTGTTACACGCTCACATAGGAGTAAAACTCGATTCAATTCACGTCAGGGGAAGGAGGAAGGGAAAGGGGGACGGGGGGGGGATGGGTATGCTCCCACTTAGTGGGCACAATGTAGGGGTATGTGGCAACCTTTTGGGTGAGGGGCACAAATACAAGGTGGACTCTACCTAAAAAATTCAAATATTGTGACCCGGTTGTTGTACCCTCACATTAACCTGAAAACCAAAAGAGTAATATTATTGCCAAATAGTCTAGAAAACTGGTTGAGCTAATACATACAAACACCTGAGGTTGTAGTAGGGATTCAGAGAATATGCTGTCTACCAAGTACATACTTGAAATCCCACTAATCTTTAACATTTCTGCTCTCAGATAAACTTTCCTGTCTTCACATGGCTGAGAAACTCATCCACTTAGGATAAACTCCCATCTCCGTGAAGGCATCTGTTCCTTTTCCTGTCCTTTTGGTCTCCACTAGTCATACTTAATTGTCTTTACCTTTTTGTCATAATTACTCTTCATTCTTCTTTATAGTCCTTGCTCTCCATTGTCTTTCTAAATGCATTTGACTAAATTTAGAATCCAGATGTCCTCAGCACCCTCATCAAGGCATCCTACGGGAAACTTCAGGACACAAATCCTCTTATCCTAGATGCTCCCTGCCCCCCTCTCTCCTTTGCTTTTATCAATACACAGAGTAGGTACTCAGTATGATTTCATCAAATTGATTTCAGTTAATGGACAAATCATTCCGTAATTCTTGAATGATTTATCACCTTTGCCAAAATAAGCATGATGTCATGTTTAAATACAACACTAAACTTTCAGCTCGCTCTTATTTATTTCAAAGCACCCAGTTAAACAGATTTTTTGGTACAGGAGCTACTCCAGTGAGCAGCAGCTGATGCCTCTGGGATCTCCATGAACTCTTTCAAAGAACCAGGATTAATACAGTGGAGGAAACTCTCTTTTAAGAAAATAAAACCATGCCTGAGGTTTGATCAGAATTCCCACAATTGTCTATATAAATAAGGTTTCCCATTTATTTTCAAAGAAAACATGGCAAATAAACAATTTTTTAAAATTCCAGGTTCCTTATTGCTCATTGAGCCAATTTTAGTGTCTGTTTATTTATTTCTAGTATTATATTTTTATGGTTTGTTACCTCAACTCTCTTTTCTATACATGTCAATACTGAACTCCACTCCTTTCTGACTAGACAGAAACATTCTGAAGTTTGCTTTGGTACATTATAATAACAGAGAACACAGAGAGAAATCAGCTGGGAATAAAAACACAGCAACAAGACAAAGCAATGGTGCTGCCAGGAAATACTTTTAGCAGAACTGAATAAAAACAGCTAGACAAGAACAAAAATGATAAGAAATAGTTTAGTAAATGTGATTTTTCAATCACAGCCATGTGAAGTTTTATTTAATAGTTAAATCCTGGGAAAAACTGGTCCTTCAAATCAGGAATCTGGCCTGGCATTAGATTGGGGCTAGCAGGTCTCTACTCTGAGCAGTTCAGATCCTCCTGGGGATTAATAAGGGACAATCCTCAAAGGCAGATGCTGTCCTGTTGTACCTACATTCTCTGGGGTCCATTGCTGATTTCCAAAAAACATCAGATTCTGATGTACTTTCACTCCCAGCATCCTGCATCCATACTTTTATTTCAGAATGACCCTTGCCAACAAACACATGAAAAATGTTCCTCATCCCTAATCATTTGAGAAATGCAAATCAAAACCGCCCTGGGACATCACCCAACCCCACTGAGAACAGCCTATGTCACAAAATCCCAAAGTTGCAGATGTGGAGAAAAGGGAACACTTTACACTGTTGGTGGGACTGCAAACTCATAAAGCCTCTTTATGAAGAAGTATGGAGAATCCTTGAAGAACTCAAAATCGATCTTCCATTTGATCTTGCAAACCCACTACTAGGCATCCACCCAGAAGGAAACAAATCATTGTATCATAAATAAATTTCCCCTAGATTGTTTATCAGAGCTCAATTTACAATCACCAAGATGTGGAAACAACCTGAGTGCACATCAACCCATGAATGGATTGATGAACTGTGGTATATGAATACCATGGAATACTACTCAGCCACAAAAGATGGAAACTTTACATCTTTTGCATTAACCTGGATGGAGTTGATGCACATTCTTCTCAGTAAAGTTTCACAAGGATGGAAAAGCAGGTATCCAACGTACTCAATACTGATATGAACCTGATAGATGAACTAAAACATGCCCACTCAAGAGAAACAATCTCAATTCAATTCAAGTTGGGGTAGGGGATAGGCACAGGGAGAGGGGGAGGAAGGATGGGGATTGGGGTGCTCCCTCACCTAATGGACACAACGTAAGGGTAAATGGCCCACCTCCTGGGTGCAGGACACAACTGTAACAAGGACTTTACCTAACAAATGCAAACATTGTAACCTATCTGTTTGTACCTTGATATTAATCTGAAATTAAAAGAAAAAATAAAATTAAAAAAAATGGCCCTTGACTGAAGTAACCTGTTTTGTTTAAAACTATGCTTCTCAAGGTAGGATCAGCAGACAATAGCATCTGTATTGCCTGGGAACTTTTGGGGAATATAAATCCTTGGGCCTTACCCCAGACCTACTGGATCAGAAACTTGAGAGCTGGGGCCCAACACTGTATTTTATTAAGCTCTCTAGGTAAATCTTATACATGCTTAATTTTGAGACCCACTGACCTACACACATGACTAAAAGTTTATATTTTAGGAAGAAGGAATCCCTTAGCCAATGTTGATGGATGTGAGTGTTATCAGCTCCAGCTGCCTCACCCTTACCTCCCAATCCCCATGGGAACAAATCAGAGGTGGTATCTAAACTGTCTCTAGAACTCCCCTGCAGAATTGAGCCAAAATTATCCTTTGTGGGACTCTCTTGATAGCATAACCTTATTTGGCCTTCTCCTTCACTTCGCTGTCTCACTTTCCCACCCCCTACTTGTGTTTCATACAGGCACTTCCTAATAAATCAATTCCCACGTGAATCTCCAACATAAGATCCACTTCTAGGAAACTAAACTAAGCACATCTGCATTGGTAAAAACTCCAACCTCCTTGCTTATAGTCTGGTGGTCTGGCATTACATTAGCAATAGTTACTAGATGACAGGCACTACACTACACTAGAGGCTAGGGATAATATGACAGATAGGACTCTCTCTGCCCTCAGAGAACTTAGGGCTAGTGACAGTAGTGAGGGGGGCCAGACCCATGAATGGATAATGAAAGTTGATATCAAAATTCTCAACTATGGTAGGGAAATGTTTTGCCCAAAATTCTTGCAAGAAAACACTAGGCCAAGATAACCACTGAATAGGCCATGCTAACTGCTGAAGGGTAGATGAAGATTAGTTAAGTTATGAAAAGCAAACAAAATCATGGACCTTTTAGAAAGATGTTTGGAGAACACTTAGAGAACTAAAAATAGACCTGCCATTGGATCCTGCAATTCCTCTACTAGTTGTATATCCAGAAAACCAAAAATCACATTATAACAAAGATATTTGTACCAGAATGTTTATTGCAGCCCAATTCATAATTGCTAAGTCATGGA
Source organism: Galagoides demidoff (assembly GCA_963574575.1). NCBI lineage: Eukaryota > Metazoa > Chordata > Mammalia > Primates > Galagidae > Galagoides > Galagoides demidoff. The sequence continues at coordinate 76,043 of CAUYQV010041542.1, forward strand.
AGAAGCCCAAGTGCCCATCGATCCACAAATGGATCAACAAATTGTGGTATATGTACACCATGGAATATTATTCAACCTTAAAGAAAGACGGAGACTTTACCTCTTTCATGTTTACTTGGATGGAGCTGGAACATATTCTTCTTTTTTTTTTTTTTTTTTGCATTCAACTTGCCCTTTAATGGACAAAAATATGGAACGCTTCACGAATTTGTGGGTCATCCTTGTGCAGGGGCCATGCTAATCTTCTCTGTATCATTCCAATTTTAGTATATGTGCTGCCAAAGTGAGCACTGGAACATACTCTTCTTAGCAAAGTATCTCAAGGATGGAATAAAAAGTATCCAATGTACTCAGTCCTACTATGAAACTAATTTATAGCTTTCTGAAAGCTATATCCCAATTATAGCCCAAGAATATGGGGAAAGGGAAAAGGGAGGGGAAGGGAGGAGGGAGGATGGGTGGAGGAAGGGTAATCGGTGGGACCACACCTACAGTGCATCTTACAAGGGTACATGTGAAACTTACTAAATGTAGAATATAAATGTCTTGGGCAGTACTGTAGCTCAAAGGAGTAGGGCACTGGCCTCATATGCCAGAGGTGGCGGGTTCAAACCCAGCCCCAGCCAAAAACTGCAAAAAAAAAAAAAAAAAGGATATAAATATCTTAACACAATAACTAAGAAAATGCCATAAATGCCATGAAGGCTATGTTAACCAGGTTGATGAAAATATTTCAAATTGTATATAAAACCAGCACATTGTACCCCATGACTGTGTTAATGTACACAGCGATAATTTAATAAAAAAAAAAAAAAGAAAAGAAAAATAAAGGTAAGGGGCTTCTTATGAACAATAAAAGACTCCCATCACTCAGGAAATGCCAACGATTTTAGGAGCTCTGTGCCAGGAACTAGGGGACAAATAACAAATATATATATATATATATATATATTTTTTTTTTTTTTTTTTTTTTGAGACAAAGCCTCAAGCTATCACCCTGGGTAGAGTGCTGTGGCATCATAGTTCACAGCAACTTCCAACTCCTGGGCTCAAATGATTCTCCTGCCTCCGCCTCCCAAGTAGCTGGAACTTATAAGCGCTTGCCACAACGTCTGGCTATTTTTTGGTTGCAGCTGTCATTGTTGTTTGGCTGGCCTGGGCTGGATTCGAACCCGCCAGCTCAGGTGCATGTGGCTGGCGCCTTAGCTGCCTAAGCCACAGGCACTGAGCCAGAACAAATATATTTTTGTATTACCCCACAGTAGCAAAATAACATACTCAGGATGGGTCCTGTGGGTGCATGAAAAAGGACTAGGCAATTTAATTGGGTATGAAAAGCCTCAAACAAGAGGCTCTGTTTGTGTCTTAAGGATTTTAGGAGCTCTGTGCCAGGAACTAGGGGACAAAGAACAAATATTATGAAGATAGGTCTTCACTGGATAGACAATGGCGGAATGGCAAGGGGACCAAGGGGAAGGCATGGAGCAGCACAGCACACAGAGGGTCAAGGGGACTACTGCACAAGCTCCTGCTGGGTCCTTCTGAGTCCAAGGTGACCTCCATTCTCCAGCCAAAGCCAGAGGAATTCTCTAAAATAACATATCAAGTCTTATCACTCCCGCTTTCAACCCTCCAAGGACCTTCCATGCCACATTCAATAAATTCCTTGCACCTTACCCTGGTCGACCAGGCCCTACTTGATCTGTCCCTCTACTACTCCATCTTAGAGTAATAACATTGTCCCCTTCTGATGGCTCTGTGAAAGTCACAGATGCCAGGACGAAATCACTTTTGTCAGACCCAGACAGACTATGGCCAGGAAAGTACAAAGGAGAGGACATTCATGCTTACATATCTGGAATAAGAACTGTTTCCAAGGACTTTCTAAAAAACCCCAAGAAACTCTGTTGCATCCTGCACAAATCTCCTGCTTTCAAAACGTTTATCACTAGTCATTCCTCAGGACTGCAGAGATCCAGATAAGACGTTCAGTAACAGCGCACCAATGAACTGGCAACAACTCCTGCTCCGAACCTCTGGAGCCAATGAACTCTGCTTCTAAGCAGTTTATGTAAATCTCTTTTTGCTAATAAAAGTTCCTCTGACCCTTGCCTCACCAATGGCACTGATAGTTTACAATTCCATGCATTCCAGGGTATAATTATGATTCTTTATCCCCAGGTAAACCCAACGTATTATATTTAATTTTCTTTAGAGTGTTGTCTTGGGTTGATAGCTCCATTCTGGCTGGATTGGGCCTTCTGGATATTCCTCAAACACATCCTGCTTTCCCTGTCTTCATCTTGGGGCTTGCAGGGGAGGCCTTGTTGATGGTGCAAGAAGTTTAGAGGCGAGATAATGAAGTGGCCCCACAACACAGGCTCTGACATCAGCCTGCCTTCATTCAAGGACCTGCTCTTCCTCTTATTAGCTGTGAGAAATTTCCGAACTTCTCTGTGCCTTGCTTTCCTCGTCTGTAGAAGGGGGACACTCAACAAAACTAGCATCTACATCACAGGGTCATTCAAAAAATCAAATGCATTAATTCATGCGAAGCATTTGGGATAGCGTCTGACATAACACAGATGTTAGGTCTCTTCTATGGGTGGAAGTAGAATGCCTTGAAGGATTTAGAACAATAGGATATTAAGATCAAATTTCCACTTATCATGTGGGTGACTGAGGATGGCAAGGGGGTAGATTTAACTAGTAAGGAGACTTCTGCATTCTTTTGTTTGGGAAACTTTCAGTCTAGACCAGTGTTTTTCAACCTTTTTAATCTCATGGCACACTTGAACCTATAGTTAAACTTATATAGCACACTTAAATTATGTTAATTAAGGCTCGGCACCTGTGGCTCAATCCGCTAAGGCGCCAGCCACGTATACCTAAGGTGGCGGGTTCAAATCCCCAGCCCAGACCGGCCAAACAACAATGATGGCTGCAACCAAAAAATGGCTGGGCGTTGTGGCGGGCGCCTCTGGTCCCAGCTACTTGGGAGGCGGAGGCAGGAGACTGGAGGTTGCTATGAGCTGTGACGCCATGGCACTTTACCCAGGGGGATAGCTTGAGGCTCCGTCTCAAAAAAAAAAAAAATGCTGGTTCAATGTTTTTGTTATTGTTTCTCACCTGCTCCCCTTTCCCTCCTGGCTTGATATTTAGCTCTCAGCCATGCTTGGA
>CAUYQV010041546.1:0-27910 GCA_963574575.1 Galagoides demidoff
CTTAGGCAGACAGCTGCCATACCACCATAATAGGTAATGAGTTTCAGTCCCTTGAACAGCTCCCATAATAGGTAATAGGTTTCTACTGAAATTCAGGTATTCTCCTTCAACTACCTAATTAGGCTACACTACCTCTAGCCCCTGTACCAATCCAAATCCTTTACTAGTGAAATCACTAACCACCAATGAAAAGTGTACTCGTACCCTCCTACCCTTCTTGCTTTCTGTACCCCATAAAAACTTCCTCCACCCTGGGTTTGAGGCTCTACCTTGGTGTGTATGCCAGGAGAGTCCAGGCTTGGGCGTGGCCCGGGCCTGTAGGCTCATCCTTGGCTTGCATGCCAGGAGAGTCCGGGCTTCCCGGGGCCTGAATAAATCTCACCTCTTGTCTTTTACATTGGAGTGTGTCTCGGACTTGTCTGCTGCGGCCATTTGGGGGTATTTTTTGGGCATAACAACACACCACATGATAAAACACTGGGTAGAGTAACACATTATTTACACGGAGAAGTGACAGAGTAAGACCCCCTCCAATCCTGTCCATCAGTTTCCCCTGGCTAGCGGCTCACTCAGGCAGCCCACACAGGCAGTTAGACAATGTGTAGCTCTCTCAGGTTGCAGTGGCAAGACTCCTCCTCCGTCCCCTGAAGTCTGAAATGTTGAAAACTGGGGGTGTGCCTGAGGGCCATGGGACACACGCTTAAACAGAACAAAGAAACACTGAGTCTGGAAACAGGGAGAGACTCCCACACAAGGCACAGGCTGTGTTAGGTTCTTTGTCTTGATAAAGAAGTGTTCCAGGCTCCAGGACCCTTTCTATGGGCCTCCTGAGCTAGGATCCAAAGGCTGTGCACAGCAGGCTACCTTTCCCAACAAGTAGCCTACTTTATTATGAAGATGGGAGAAAAGATAAAAGCTCATACTACTGTTGCCAGAATTTCTTTCCGAGGTAGGTCCTTCCTCTTGGAGAAAGAATGAACCCTCACAGAGATTAGTGATAAGATAGGAATAGAAGGGAAGGCCCCAGAGTCTGGGGGTCGGGAGAGGGGGAGTGCCAAGTGGGAATTCCCCACTCAGGTCTTTTTGTCTAAGGGTTATATACTGTTGTAAATAGGGAGATCTTGAGAATTACTTTTGGGCAGAACTTGGCAGACTTCAGGGTTGATTAGCAAATGAATGAATGTATTTTTTCTATTGTTGAGGATTCACTGAAGGTACAAAGATATGGACATTTGAATAGAGTGTATTAACAAATGTAGTCTTTCGGCTCGGTGCCTGTGGCTCAATCGGCTAAGGCGTCAGCGATGTACACCTAAGGTGGTGGGTTCGAATCCCCAGCCCTGGCCCACCAAACAACAATGATGGCTGCAACCAAAAAATGGCCGGGTGTTGTGGCGGGCGCCTGTGGTCCCAGCTACTTGGGAGGTGGAGACAGGAGACTCGCTTGAGCTCAGGAGTTGGAGGTTGCTATGAGCTGTGATGCCACAGCACTCTACCCAGGGGGATAGCTTGAGGCTCCGTCTCAAAAAAAACCAAAAAAAAAAAAAAAAAAACAAATGTAGTCTTTCCAGCTCCCAGCAAAAGCCACAGGAAGTCCACTCCAAAGAGGCCCAAATTACGTGAAATACTGGAAAAACGGCTTTTCTCTTGTCTTGCTTGTATTCAGAGTGCAGTTTAGAGAGAAATTTGCCTAGGCCTGGAAAATGAGGGCCCTTGTCCAGTTGGTAATGGGGGGAACGCTGTATCACTATTATTAATATCTAGGACACATGACTTATTGCTAATATCTTGGGAAATTTTCTACCAACTGTTAGGCCAATGGAATTATATATAAAAAAATACCAATGATGTTAAGGAGCTGGAATCAGGGGAAATCTATGAACACCATATCTTAGTCCATTTTCTGTGACTACCTGAAAATGGATAATCTCTTAAAAATTAAATTTATTTCTTATGAGTCTAGAAGCTGGGAAATCCAAGGTGGAGGGTATGCGTCTGGTGAGAGCTTTTATGCTGGTGGGAAGTCAATGTCCTGAGGTGATGAAGGGTATCTGGAGGGGGGGGCCCTCAGTGTGCTAAGTGCTAATTCAAGTCTCTCTTCCTCTATAAAGCCACCAGTTCTCCTCCTATGAAAACCCAATAGTCCATTAACAGTTAATCTATTAACACATGAATGGGCCAATCTGTTCCTGAAGGCAGAGCCCTTATAGTCCAATCACCTTAAAGGCCCCACTTTTCACTGCCTACTACCTTAGGAATTACATTTCAACGTAAGTTTTAGGGGAGACATTCAAATGGTTAGGTAGATAGCAAGGGACCTTGGAGTCTCTCTTAAGGGACAACGTGGTGCTGCCTGGAGCAACTGCCCAACAGAGGAAGCAGTCCAAGGGCAGGCCCCACCTTAATCGGATCCGGAGCAATGAACTGCCACATCTGGTGAGAGGAGGAACACCAGGCAGAGAAGGCACAGTAGGATTTGGAAAGTGACTTAAAAATAATTACCATGGCATTAACTGTCCATGACAGGGGTTCCATGGTAATGTCTGAACCGTAAGGAGGGGCCAATTGAGATAGTATACAACAGAACCCCAGATCATTACAAAAGGGGGTCTGTTCCTTGGCTATGGTGAATGTATCTTGCTCTGTAAACCCGTATCTTGCTCTTGTGCTGTAAATCTTTTTTTTTTTTCCTTAATAAACTTTTGCTTTGCCTTACTTTGGTGGATCTGGTCATTCTCCAGCAAATAGCACACCAAGAATCAAGGAACACACAACTGCCTGAACCCTAACAAAACCACAGCAGACAACTTGTCTTTCCCTATCTACATTCATTTACAAAAGACAAGACTGGCATAAGAATCATGCTACTGTATCAGTCCCTCCTTTTTGAGGCAAGTATGTGTGTGACCTCTTCTTTCTCCTTGTTTATCACTGTTCTTTTCGAATTGTTCTTGGGCAAGTTACTTAACCTTTCTATATCTCAGTTTTTTATACTGTAAAATAAGGATTTTAATAGTGGAGGAATGTTGTAAGGATAAAATAAATTTATCTTGAGAAAAAGCAGAGACCCTTCTTTGGGGCCTGTGCCCTACCAAGCATGGGAAAAAAAAAAAAATCTTGAGTTCCTTCAAGGGAAATTCCAGGCACCTAGCTAGCCTTGAAATTGGAAAGTAAAAGAAACATTCTGATAAACAAGGACATAAACAAGGAAACAACAGTTTCCCAAGGTATTTTGGTTCTCTACAAAAACTAAAAGATCACATCTTAATATATGTTTTTGAGTTGTATTTCAGAAACCCCCACGAGATGGAAAAAGTTGACCCAGTAACAGACATAGATAAGAGGGAACTGAGGACTGAGCTCTGACTGCTCTTCTTTCTTCTAAATGTCTTTCAGAGGGGCCAGGAGAAAGTAACACAAACCAAACCAAAGAATAACCCCTACATTTTGGTTTATAATTTTACCTACAAGTTCTGCTGTCTCGAAATGTATTTTTGCCTTCAAAAAATCATTATTGCTTGTAAGCCATTGGGTGTAAAAAGGGAGAAGTGGCCCCACAGAGCATGCTTTAAGGAAGGGAGATAAAAGAGTGAGGTGAGCCCTAAGAGTTAGCCTACGTCTGCCAGAGGCCTTTTACCTTACTATGTGGATCTGGGTGATGCATAAAGTTAGTAACAGCTGTTCCATTTGTTGCATGATTCAACCTCCAGGTTTGACCTTCCCTTTTACATAAAGCACTGGTGTGTGTGGGGGGGAAATGTCCATTTATTTTCTTTATAGTTTTCTTAGAGTCTGACAGAACTTACCCATAAGTCCATGTGGGACTGATGTTTCTTTCTGAAGAGATTTTATTTTTAATTAATTAATTTATTTTTAGAGACAGAGTGCCCCTGTGTCACCTTTGGTAGAGTGTCACAGCTCACAACAACTTCAAACTCTTGGGCTTATGTGATTCTCTTGCCTCAGCCTCCCCAGTAGCTTGGACTATAGGCACCCACCACAATGCTTGGCTATTTCTGTTGTTGCTGTTGTTGTTGTTTAAGCAGGTTCAGGCTGGGTTCGAATCCCCCAGCCCTGGGGTATGTGGCCAGCACCCTACCCCTGAGCTATAGGTGCCAACCCTCTGAGATTTTAAACTTACTGAATTTCTCATATTAGCTAAAATATTCTGAAAGAATGTGGTCAAAGGAATTGACCCTGTAACCCTAACCAGACAGCATGATTTTTTATGAAGTTATAATGATGGTACGGTGGTACCAGCATAGAGATAAAAGAAATGACAGATGGAACAAATAGATAGTTCAGAAACACTCATGCTTGAAATACAGAGAAACCTGATAGGTAAAGACCTGTGGAGATCAATAAAGGAGAATGAATGGAACTTGAATAAGTGATTATCCGCAGGGGGAAAAATTAGATTTTTATCTTACATCTGGTACATATATACAAATTTTTAATAATTAAAACACTTAAATGTAAAATCAAAACTCAACAGTTACAAACAAGCAAATTTTACAGTGAAGAGAAATGAATGGCAAACCTGAAAAATTACTGACCTCATGAGAGGTCAGGAAAATGCAAGTTAAAACTTTGAGATACCATTTTATTTATGTTAGACTGACAAAAATATTGTCCAAGTAAATACTGCTCAAGACTATATGGCCATTTTGGAAAGTAATTTGGCATTAGTTTGCAGTTAAAAATGACAAACCCTATGACCTGATAGGTCCACACCTATGCATAAAATCTCTTGCATATGTGTAGCAGGACATATTCAAGAATGTTTATGGTAGTACTGTTTCTATTAACAAAAATTAAAAACCAATGTCAACTGACAGGAAAATGAATACTTAAAATTGTGGTACACTTACACAGAATACTAGTTTACAGGAACTAAACCATACACATAAGAATAAATTTTACACAAACTCAGAAAAATAAGTTGAATAAAACTTTGCATTAAAGTACTCTATGTACAAAGCTTTGAAAGTACAAAGTGAAACATTATGTTCAGAAAATATTTATTTGTGATAAAAGAAAAAAAATAAATAATGGTGGAGAACAGAGAGGCAAGGAGAGAAAATAGAAAGGAATATACGTGAATATGTAATTGACAACTTTCTATATCTTTAGTTGGGTGATGAATTTATTATGCTTCAGGCCTGACAAATAATTTTTTTCTGTGTATCAATTATTATATACAAATTTTTTTATTATAAGCCTATCTCCTAGTGACTCAATGGAATGATGGGGAAAGTCCATGTTCTGTAGTCTAAGGCAGGGGGGTCAGCATACTTTTTCAGTAAAGGGCCAGACTGTAAATATACGTAAGGTTTGTGAGCCATATAGTCTTTGCAACTAGTAAACTCTGGTGTTCTACAAAAGAACAGCCATGGCTAATACATGAAATCAGTTGTTTTTTAACCATTTTTATCTCATGGCAAACTTGAACCTATGGTTAAACTTTCATAGCACACAAATTATGCTGATTTTAAAAAAGGGTAAAAAAAAGAAATTACTTATTGTGGTTCTTTTGAAAATTATTTTTTAAAGAAGTAATTAAATTATTTAATAGTTTCCTGTGTGTTCTTAAAATACAAATAATAATATTAAATAACTTTAATTACTTCTTTCAAAAATAATTTAATTAATTATCTTTAAAAATGTACGCAGCACACCTAAAATTCTTTCATGGCACACCAGTATGCTTTCAGCATACAGTTGAAAATCACTGATATAAACAAATAGGTATGAGTGTACTCTAATAAAATTTTATGAGAACAGGTGGCTCCCTGGATTTGGCCCATGGGTTTATTTGCTGAAGTGAAAATAAAATCCGAAGCCCTCTGCTAAATGAATTGACTCCTCTTGGTCAATGGGACACCAGAAACACTAGTTCCCAGCCATGCCGGGATGGAAGAGGTAAAGCACAATTATGATTACCCTTCATAAATATTCATGAATCTTCCCACAGCTTGTTAAATGTGTTCATTTGACCACCATGATCAATATAAAATCCTGTTGCCTTTTGTCTCTTCTTTCAAGCACATGTGTCTGGCTTCTGGCCCAGGATCTGCTTCCCAACCTGTTGGAATGGTCACACAGAAGGTTGCTACCCTTCATGAGAAATAAGGCTCTCGTTTATTATCAACCTTGTTAATCTCTTTTTTAGGAACAATGACCTCCAGTCAAAGGTAACTTTTTAAACTTTAGGCTTCACTATCTGCCATTGTATTTTGTAAACCTGGCAAAGCAGAAAGTGACTGGACACTGTTTACAATTCACTTTTATTCCAATTTTAACAACTTTTCCATGGCCTTAGGAAAAGGCTCTACCAATCCTGTGTGTTCTTAAAATACAAAGCCACGAATACATTTGAGGCCAAGCAATTTAATTTTTATTCACAAGTGCATTCTTCAGACACTTCAAATAAAGTCTACTAACAGCCACCAGGGGTTTAGAAATGGTAAGAATGGGCTACAGCTATGAAAACTAATAAATTCAGTAAAGAAAAATAAAATGCCATTAGATATTTACTTGCATATTTATAGCTTAAATTAGGTAAGTATCCTGCCAAAGTGGAAACTACTATGTCTACCCACCGTTTTCACATTGTTTACCTTATAGTGATAGAACCTTTCCTTTTTAATAACTTACTGGCTTTTAATACAAATTCCAATGACTAAAATAAAAATACATTTAGCATCAATTGTTTTAGTTTTCACCAAGTTTTAGCCATTTTGAAAAGCTTACAAAGCAGATATGTCCAAAACATTTCTTAAGAGTATTTAAGAGTCCAATTAAACTGACAATAATCACTTCAAATTTTAATACCAATTATGCCCCCAAATTTCCTGGCTCTTAATAAATCAGTACCAGTCTTAATACAAAATTCTTAAAAATCTATTACTTTCATTTTAAATGAAAAAGACCATCCTGCTTCCTAACAAACATGTAAGCTATCAAATAATTTTATAGAACCTGATTTTATTCTTCACCAGTCTCTTCCCTGTTTTGAAGTTTTTAAAAATGTTATCTGAGAATTCTCAAGTTTCCAACGGATTACAGTTTTTGCTTAGTTTATACACTGAAAATTTTGATGAGCATCTAAAAAAGAATCCACGATTAGTGCAAAAGAGAAAATATTATTTTAATTCATTCCTTCCCAGTACAAATAGAACTGAGGTTACTAAATGACAAATTTTAAGTCAATATATAATTTCCTACTTAGCTTTCTGAAAGATAACAAATATAGATATACTTTAACATTAGATTGAATGAGGCTTATAGCACATTATTAGCTTTATTTTAACTGCAAAAATATTTTAGCGACATTTGGAAAAAAATAAGCTTATTGAGAATATAACTGCATATTTCTAAAGGCTAAATGCCAGGAATACAGATTCTTCTCTTTTTAAGCTGAACATATGCCATAAAATTCATTGGTCACTTTGTAGGAATGAATACTTTTAAAAAAACACTGGTTATATCTGTGGGGAATTCCCCATTTACCTGTTGAACAAAATTTCATCAATCTCGTAAGGCTTTGGTATAGGTGAGTCCCAGCACTTCCATCATTTATCTTTCTTCTTTGCCTCATTCTTCTTTCCTTTCTTCATCTGCTCATCCTTCTCCCCTCTCATGCTTACATTTGCTGCTCCTGGATTTTCCCTCTGAGAATTATCAACTATTTGGTAGTCCTCAAGAAGAGTGTGTCCTGTCTGGGTTGCGGTTTTCTTCACCATCGCTTTGATACCTATGTTGTTGATGTTATAGGCAGTTACGCCAACGTTGACGGCAGAATCCACTGCATTGTGTGTAGCTTCTCCAGCGGTGTGCCCATATCTTTAAAACAAAGATTTAAAAATGTGCAAAATTACAGATATAAAAATAAGGTCTTCTGAATTAATGTTAATTAAATCAAATGATTACTGTGTTATCTCTGAAAGCAAAATCAAAGTTTAGGTTTCAATTTAATAACTTAAAACAGTAGAGAATGAAATACTGTGACAAAGATGTATTTTCTAGCTTAGTAAAAACTATGAAAATAAACTCAGACTAGCTGAGAATGGTTTAATAAAGACTGCTGAACAAAAATAAATGTAAATTTTAATATAGGTTGTTAATCTGTCATTATTCACATGTAGCACCCAAAGAATTTGGTCATTAGAAAGTTTAGAGTTTTACCCCAACTAGACTTCGGCCAAGTTCTGTAAACTTTGGGTATTTTGAGGTTGTCACAAGCAGAATCTTTGACATTCTCCTTCTGCAACCCAACCTACTGCGGACTCACTGGCTGCCTTACTACTCCTTGAACCTACCAAGCACACAAAGGCCTAAGGCTTGGTACTGGCTGGTCTTTGCCTTATCTTCCTCATGTTGTCTCCAGTCTTCTCTTCTCAGTGTCTAACCTGTTTAAACTGCCTTATCCCACATGCCCCACCCCACTGCCAGTCAATCCCCCCTGAAATTGCTGTTTCTTCCTTAACTTGTCCCCTTCTTCATACTACATAATTTATTAATGACCATTCTTTATGTCTTGTCTCACTAGAATATAAACCCACTGGGGAGGGAACTTTTATATTTATTCAGCAAATACTGATTGAATATTTAAAGAAATTGGACATTTCATACTTAATAATTTCATTTTCATGAAATGAGTAATTTCTGCCCTATTCATCTCAGAGTTTTCTATCAAATGTATTGCAAAGTGCTTGGGAAATTATAAAGCATATACAAAAGTAGTTATTATTGACCTTACCAATATCTGTGTTTAATGCTATTTCTATGAGAAAATATAATTTGAGGTCCTATACAAAGATATGTTTTGTTTTACTCTTTGCCACTTTCCTGGTACCAGGCTTTGAAAGCTTTTCTTGCCCATAGGCCTTCCCAAATAGACAACTGCTTAAATAACAGAGAAAATTTCGCATTTTCTCCTCGACACATTCAAGTTTCCTAAGTGCTTGTGACCTATATCTGGACATTTTATACTAACACTGGATCTGTCTTATGAAGTATTAGGTTATTAAGTATGAAATGTCCAATTAATCTTTAAGTACTAAGTTTGACGGTTGATCTCTACAACTTTTAGTTTTGACAGATCTTATTTTTATTGGGAAGCTACATCCTCATTCTTTCAAATGCAACGTTTTGGCTTGTGATTATCTCTCAATTGTTTTTTTTTTTTTGGCCAGGGCTAGGTTTGAACCCACCACCTCCGGTATATGGGGCCGGCGCCTACTCCTTTGAGCCACAGGCACCACCCTCTCTCAATTTTTTTTTCGAGACAAGAGCCTCAAGCTATCCCCCTGGGTAGAGTGCTGTCGCATCACAGCTCACAGCAACCTCCAACTCCTGGGCTCAAGCAAGTCTCCTGCCTCAGCCTCCCAAGTAGCTGGGACCACAGGCCAGTGTGCCTGGCTATTTTTTGGTTGCAGCCATCATTGTTGTTTTGGTGGGCCTGGGCTGGATTTGAACCTGCCACCTTAGGTGTATGTGGCTGGTGCCTTTAGCCACTTGAGCCACAGGCACCAAGCCCTCTCAATTTTTTTTTAAAGTTTTTTTTTTTTTTTTGTGAAACCATGGCTAAGTCAAAAATTAGTGTTATTTTCCAATATGACTTCCGTCATGGAACCAATATACTGCAGACAGCTCAAAATACCAATAAAGTATCTGGGAAGGACGTGGCTAATGAACACACAGTCCATCAGGGGTTTGAGGGGTTCTGTTCTGGTGATTTTAATCTTGAAAATGACCCATGTGGGTGACCTGAGACCAAGTTGGATAATGATGAGCTGAAAGCTATAGTGGAACCTATGGCTCAATTAGCAGCAAGATCTGATGTTACCTTTCCAATAATATTGGACCATTTGAAACAAAGAAGCTGGATAGATGGGTTCCATGTGAATTAAACAATTGTCAGAAGAGAAGGCATGTTGAAGCTTGCCTTTGCTGTCACAACATAAAGGTGAATCACTTACACAACATATTTCACATGGTGAAAAGTGGATTCTTTCTGGCAATCACTAGTGTTCAGTACTATGTCTAGATAAAGATGAAGTGTCAGAACACAGTCCAAAACCGAATGTTCATCAATAAATGTTAATGGTGTTTGTTTGGTGGTTCAGTGTTGGTATTAACCATATGACTTCATGAAACCTAGCAGATTGATTACAGAAGATGTCCACTGCAACCAAATGGATGACATGAAGAGGATGCTTACAAGTAAGCCAATAAGACTGATCCACAGAGTCAGGGCAATCCTCTTGCAATACAACGCTGTCATAACACTGCTCATACTACAGAAGCTGAACTTGGAAACTATCTCCACTGTACTTAACAGACCTAGCACAAACTGACTATCACTTCTTCCAAGGAAAAACATTCAATTTTCACAAGGTCTGGAAAATGCCTTTTGTAATTTCATCACTACTTCATCTCCAGGCTTCTTCTCTGATGGAATACATATGTAAGCTATAGTTATGATGGCAAAACTATGTCTATAGTTTAGGCACCTACTTTAATTGCACTGCTTGTTGTCGGAGATAAACTTTGATTTGATATCAGACAATTCACATTTAATGACCTAATAATAAGTCCTCTGTTATTATTAGCCTGCCTAGAACAATGGTTTGCAATCCACTGGCTTGTTTGTCCTTGGCTTTTTCCAACCCTAGTGCTACAAAGGTGAAGTAATCTTTTGGTGTCCCCTGAGTGCCACCTCCAGCATATGGAGCCATGCCTGCGCCCTACTCCTTTGAGCCACAGGCACCACCCATGCCTACTGTTGATAATTACATTAGAGCCAGCACACAAAAGAACCCTAAGGCTGTATTATTCTTTTTCTCTTTTTTTGAGACAGTCTAAAGCTGTCACCCTAGGTAGAGTGCCATGTCGTCATCATAGTTCACAGCAACCTCAAATTCTTGGGCTTAAGTGATCCTCTTGCCTCAGTTTTTCTATTTTTAGTAGAATTGGGGTCTCACTCTTACGTACTATCCTTGACTGGAGGCCTTCTCATCAGTCAGGAGACAGAAAATCTACAACTGACCTACAAACTGGTTTGGCCAGTCCCTGTTGTTTTACAATCCCTCAGCATTCCACAGGATTTGCTGATGGTACAGAAGACATTATCAACCAAGCCCCAGCCACAAATGCTATCATTAGGTGGCAATGGCATGGCTAAACAAAAAGGAGTAACAGCTGTTTCAGCACTGAAAGAATGACCATAACTCTTGGTGGAGGTTTCTCTAGAGTTCTCTTAGAGTTTACCTCCCAGGTTTAACTCAAGAATCTGGCACAGTCATTTTTTCCATATAGGAGATCCTCTATTTTTATAAATTTCCACTTCTGAGTACTTGGAACATTCCCTAGGTACACTCACGGTATTTTTATATTTAAAATAATTCGACCTAATAAACCTAAACTCTCTTTAACAATGTACTAAAAATGAATTTGTTTTAGAACTTTGTTGATTTTGCTTGTTCGTCAAGGCTATCTCCATATTCAGGAGCAATTCCTATTAATTTGGGGAAAGAAATACCAAACTGAGACAGAAAACTAGATTCTAATGTTAAGACTTCCACCTCTCTGCATCTCATTTAATTTCCTCTTCTTTATCTCAAAAAATGATATGTAACTGTGAAGAAAGCACACATACAATTCCAAAGTACAAATATATTTTTTAATAGACCCTAAAAAATGGCTTATCTTTGGTGGTGTTTATTTTTTAATATATCCTCACGAATATATGTTCTCTTCTTTCCAATATGCCTTAGAACTAGTTTTCCTAATAGGCAACTATTCTCTTTCTAGATAAGTAACTACTCAGTCCTTTTCTTTAAACTACACTGCTAAAAACTCCTAGGAAGTGTATCCTGGCAAGAAGATAAAGTTTATTTTTTTATCTCTTACTCTTAAATAAATTAACTTTAATTAGAGCCAATTAAACTGGATTTTATATATTAACCCTTCCAAATGAAGAATGAAAAATGAATATGAAGTATGCCCTAAATAAGTCAATGAGATTCAACCTACAATTTAAACCAGACTTTTTTTTCTGAGACAGAATTTCACCCTATTGCTTCAGGATAGAGCGCCTATCTCAGAGCCATATCAAATTTCTGGGTTCAAGTGATCCTCCTGCCTCCCAAGAAGCTGAGACTACTACAGCCCACCACAAGGCCTGGTTAATTTTTCTATTTTTTTTGTAGAGATAGGGTCTTGCTCTTGTTTAGACTAGTCTCAAATTCCTGAGTTCAAGGAATCCTTCGGCCTCGGTCTCCCAGAGTGCTATGATTATAGATGTGAACAACCACGCCCAGCTGAACCAGAGTTTTCTGAAAGTTGTCCAGTATGTTTAGCAATGTCAACAAAGACAACATACTGGCAGTGATTCTAGATTTCATTAATTATAGCAGCATTTCAGCCATAAAATTTCTTTCTTTTCAAATAAATCTGCCTTAAAAAGTTTTTTTTTTTTTCCTAGGCAGAGTCTCACTTTGTCACCCTGGGTAGAATACCATGGCATCACAGCTCATAGCAACCTCAAACTCTTGGGCTTGAGCAATCGTCTTGCCTCAGCCTTCCAAGAAGCTGGGACTACAGGTATATGCCACTATACCTAGCTAGTTTTTCTATTTTTAGTAGAGACGGGTCTCACTCTTAATGATGCTGGTCTCGAACTCCTGAGCTCAAGAAAATCCACCTGCCTTGGTTTCCTAGAACGTTAGGATTACAGATGTGAGCCACCATGCCCGGCTCTATTCTCAGAAATATTAAGTGAAATATTTAAAGTAGAAATAGCCTTTTATTAATTTATCCACACTTGATCTTAGACAAAAGGCCAAGAAATGATATGTTAATTTACCCATCAAAGAGAGATGAGTTGCAAATTTATAAAGGACCTTGTAGGTGAAGTTTAGAAATTTAAAGTTTACATTGACATCAATTAGAAATAGAAAAAAAATTAAGCAAACAAATGATATGACCAGTTTTATGTTTCAAAAAGATCCCACTAACTGAAGTTGCACTGTGAAATTGTAAGAGTCTAAGACCTCTGGGAGGCAATGTGACCAGTCAGGAGGATGAAATATGATGAGGGTCTAAGGCAGTGATAGTGAGGCTTAAGAGAAAGGGCTGAATATGCAAATCAACAGGACCTGGCAGTGCAATGTCTATAGTGGTATGGAGTTGGGATGTATGAGCCTGAAGATTAAGACAAAAGTTAACAGGAAAACACAGATTTGAGAGTTACTGATACATAAACTGTAACTGTAGCCACAGGTATAGATGAGATTACCCATGACAGAATAAAACCTTACAAAGAACCAATACTTAGCAAGTGAATGTGGAAGACAACAACCCTGAGAAACAGTCTAAGACAAAATAGAAAGGTGAGCTAAATGAGAACACTGTTAGGAGATTTGTAGACAGCTAAGCCACCAGTCTTAATAAGCACAAAATACTGGAACAAGATCAATCAGGAGGAAAGGGTTCTGTAGGCACATGATTAGACTTTATTCATGAAAGTTTCTCGACAAAATCTAAACATAAAAAAGACATGTCTTTCAAATCTACTGATAACACAAAGTGGAACAGACTGGCAAACATGACACACACAAAAATCAAAGTCAAAATAAAAGACTGATTTAATGACAGGTCAAAAATGACAAAGTAAGGTTAAGCAAGAGCAAATGAAAAGTCTTAATGCTAGGTACAAACAGCAATTGTACAAAGACAAGATGAAGGTACAGATCTTAAAAGTTTATTTATTTATTTATTTTTGAGTGCCATGGCACCACAGCTCACAGCAACCTCCATCTCCTGGGCTTAGGCAATTCTCTTGCCTCAGCCTCCTGAGCAGCTGGGACTACAGGCGCCTGCCACAATGCCTGGCTATTTACCCATTGGAATTTTTTTTTTTTTTTTTGAGACAGAGCCTCAAGCTGTCACCCTGGGTAGAGTGCAGTGGCATCACAGCTCACAGCAACCTCTAACTCCTGGGCTCAAGCGAGTCTCCTGTCTCAGCCTCCCAAGTAGCTGGGACCACAGGCGCCTGCCACAACGCCCGGCTATTTTTTGGTTGTAGCCATCATTGTTGTTTGGCAGGCCCGGGCTGGATTAGAACCTGCCTCCTTAGGTGTATATGGCTGGCTCCCCAGCCACCTGAGCCACAGGCACCGAGCCTCTCCTAGAGATCTAATCATGATCAAAACTCTTCCCTCTAATTCACCTTCCCTAACCCCAACTTGGGAAGGTCCCTTTTCTGTTATCTTGTCTTCTTCTATAGCTGTTAAAAGTCATGGGAATAAATTCCTGGATACATCATTCATGAGTAAAATCCTGGAACCCACCATCTCCTACAGAAGCAGACCACGAAGAGAATCAAACACAGTCCACCTACACTTGTGAGCATAAAGAAAATTTAAAGTTCTTGTTTAGGAGACAGCAAGAAAAGTGTTTATATATAGTTTTCTTTCTTTTGCTGTTTTTGGCCGGGGCCAGGTTTGAACCTGCCACCTCTGATATATGGGGCTGGTGCCCTAATCCTTTGAGCCACAGGCGTGGCCCATATAATTTTCTTTTTAACATCACTGACTTTGTTCATCTAACCTGACACTGTAACTAACTTCTCCTCTCATGATTCAACCATTGCCTTTTAATGTGCTGATCAGACTTGCGTCTTCCAGAAATGTCATCAAGCCACACACAGTAATGATGGTTCCAGTCTAAGACCTGATTCTATTGTGGACCTCTGGCTCACTCTCCCTCCAAAGAAACCCTAACTGCCTCCTTCTATCATCCACTAACTCAGCAAGAAGCAGTTAGAGGGAGTCTTAATCCTTTTCCCTCAACACCAGTTAAGAGTTTCTACTAGGAGAGGGAGAGCTAACACATGACAAGTGGCTTCCCAGCCAGCTCAGTGGAGCTGGGATGTGTGTGGGGCTGACCCGCTGCCTCACCTTGGTGGTGTTGGTGTGGTGGCAGCAGGCAGCAGAACCAGTGGGCTAGAGGGTAGGCAGCCCCCCACCCCAGGCTCCAGTAGCTGGAGGGGCCAGACAACTGCTGAGGAGACACCAGCACCTTAGGTTTCCCTCCCCTTGCACTTCAAGTCTGAACAGGGAAACACCCCCTCCCCCATTTCCTAGGCCTGGTCAATTTCATGTAAGTTTCCTAGGCCTGGGAATAAAAGGGATTGTAGCCATTCATTCACGACCTAGACAGGCTGTCCCAGACAGGCTAAATGCAAGTACAGAGGGTCCCAGACACCCTAAATGTAAATGTAACTACAGAGGGTCCCAGACATGCTAAATGTAATTACTGAGCCCTGCTAAATGTAACTACAGAGGGCTGCATGCAACTATATATACCCCTAGACAAAGAGCCCAGAAAGAGACAAAAGAGATAGAGAGAGAGAGCCCTAAGAGAGGGAGAGTGAGCGCCAGCTTTTTTCTCCCAACTGGGAGCTTTGGTGTTTTTGTATTCTTTTCTGTAAATAAATCCTGTCTTGCCACTGATCTGTGGTCCACAGATTCATTCCTCAAATCACAGAAGACCAAGAACCTACTGAAGAGTGAAATTCCCATATCACTTGCCTCAGTTTTTCTATTTTCAGTAGACAGGGTCTCACATTTGCTCAGGCTGGTCTTGAACTCTGGAGCTCAAGCAAACTACCTGCCTACACCTCTCAGGATGCGAGGATTACAGGCATGACTGTGCCTGACCAACAGCAAATTTTCTTTTTCTTTTTTCTTTTTTTTTTTTGAGACGGAGCCTCAAGCTATCCCCCTGGGTAGAGTGCTATGGCATCACAGCTCACAGCAACCTCTAACTCCTGGGCTCTAGTGAGTCTCCTGTCTCCACCTCCCAAGTAGCTGGGTCCACAGGCGCCCGCCACAACGCCCGGCCATTTTTTGGTTGCAGCTATCATTGCTGTTTGGCGGGACAGGCTGGGGATTCAAACCCGCCACCTTAGGTGTACGTGGCTGGCGCCTTAGCCGATTGAACCACAGGCGCCGAGCCAGCAAATTTTCTAAATAAATATAGCCCTAAGTCTTGGGCTCAAGATGATTCCTGTTAGCCTCAGGAGGGGCTGGCATAGTGTTGTCTCTCACGGGTCAGAACACCAAGTTTGTGTGTGTGTGTAATTTTCTCAGCCCTTCTCTCCCTTTGTCTGCCAAGCCCCAGATGGTTGGGTCACATTCCTACTTGAGGAGGAACCCCCAAGTACTCAGGTAGTGGCTTGGTTCCTGGGTTGTTACAACATAGGTAAAAAGCACATGAGCACACTCTCTTGCTCTGTATATGTATTTGTATGTGTATATAAATATATAGAAATTTGAATTTTTTTTTTTTGATACAGAGTCTTACTATATTGCCCTTGAAAGAGTGCAGAGGATGCCAAGACACAAATGACCTCTAAGCAAGATGATTTACAGCTAAGGGGTGGACTCTTGGGCAACTTGTCCACAGGTGCTCCTTATGGAGAAGGAGCCGTGCCCTCAGCACGTAGTCATTGTTAATTACTCCCCTCACCTGTGTCATTCTGTTTCAATAAAAGGCTGGTTTGGAGGTTGCTCGGGGCTACCCGGAAAGTAAGGGCTAGCCTGCCTTTCATAAGCTTGTACTTCTAATCCGCCTCTCACCTGGTTCTTCCAGCGCTGAGACCATGGCCATAGGAGCCCAACGAGTTGCAACGGAAGAGTGCCATGGTGTCACAGCTCACAGCAACCTCTAATGCTTAGGCTTAAGAGCAATTCTCTTGCCTCAGCCTCCAGAGTACCTGGGACTACAGGCGCCCGCCATGACACCTGGCTATTTTTTTTGTCGTAGTTGTCATTGTTGTTTAGCAGGCCCGGGCAGGGTTTGAACCTGCCAGCCCCAGTGTATGTGGCTGGCATCCTAACCACTGAGCTACGGGGTGCAAGCTGAAAAATTCAAATTTTTAAAAAAAACCTTCCTGGGCAGAGCCTGTGGTTCAAAGGAGTAGGGCGCTGGCCCCATGTGCCGGAGGTGGTGAGTTCAAACTGAGCCCCGGCCAGAATTGCAAACAAAATCAAAAAACAAAACAAAACAATAAAAAACCTTTCCTGATTAAATTCAAATACGAAGAGTTACCATGCGTCTCTGTGGAGGGTGAGGAAATATGGAGAACGGTGTCATGCTATTTTTGGTCCTGGAATGCCCTTCTCTTTAAACTTTTAGTCTTCATGCCACAAAATGCTTCATTGCCAGAAAGGGTGTTTAAAGACCACAGTATCCAGGGGGCAATCTAAAGAGAGCAATCCATGTGAGGCAGGTACCAGAAGGATCAAAATCTCTCAGGTCTTATGTGATATGGAAAGGAGTTTAGATTTTTTTTTTTTTTTTTGAGACAGAGCCTCAAGCTGTCCCCCTGGGTAGAGTGCCGTTGCATCACAGCTCACAGCAACCTCCCACTCCTGGGCTCAAGCAAATCTCCTGCCTCTGCCTCCCAAGTAGCTGGGACCACAGGGGCCCGCCACAATGCCTGGCTATTTTTTGGTTGCAGCCGTCATTGTTTGGTAGGCCGGGCTGGATTTGAACCTGCCAGCTCAGGTGTACGTGGCTGGCGCCTTAGCCACTTGAGCCACAGGCGCTGAGCCAGGAGTTTGGATTTTTATAGTCAAATTTATACCAAAGAAATCACTAATGCTGCTTTGAGGAGATAATATTTGTGCGTGTGCTGGGGGGATAAATTGAGAATAGAAGCAAAGAAACCCTATAGGAAGTGGCTGTTACTGTTTTCAGGTAAAAGATATGGGTAGTCTGGATTAAAGTTTTAACAGTGGAGTTAGAACCGAACAAACACATTAAAAATGAACATTTAATATAGAAGTATATGTTGGACTATACATAGGTAGATTCCTACTATAACCCTACAACAACATACAATAATTGCTTACATACGTCTCCTTTTAACCCTGGATGACAGATTGTGAGCTCCAGAGTGACGACCACGAAGTGGCAATGCTAGAACCTAATGTCAATTCCACACTTGATTTAACTCATATAAGTAAAACACCGAGCATCAGGGTAGCTAACAATACGCTTCCGATTTCATGGCTAGCCAGAAAAAGCATGGACTATAGCCTCTTGTTTTAGTTTATTGCAGTTCAGCCTCAATAGACAAGAATTTGAGGTCTTGGAGTCTTTTTTTTTTGAGACAGAGCCTCAAGCTTTCTCCTTGGGTAGAGTGCTGTAGCATCACAGCTTACAGCAACCTCCAACTCCTGGGCTCAAGCGAGTCTCCTGCCTCCGCCTCCCAAGTAGCTGGGACCACAGGTGTCCGCCACAACGCCTGGCTATTTTTTGGTTGCAGCCATGATTGTGGTTTGGCGGGCCCAGGCTGGATTCGAACCCGCCACCTCAGGTGTACGTGGCTGGCGCCTTAGCCACTTGAGCCACAGGCGCCGAGCCGAGATCTTGGGCTCTTAGCGTAAAAACCACGTTGGGATTTTGGGTCCGCACTTTGACATGTGTAGACCACTCGCCGCCTCAGTCTCAGTTCGCGCCCCGCCCCGCAAACTGCACTTCCCAGAAGGCCGTGCGCCCGCGCGACGTACTTCCTCCCGGCGCCCCCTGCGGCGGGAAAGAGGAGAGCGGGCTAGAGGCCGACGTGACCATCTTTCGTCGTCGCCGCAGCCGCCGCCCAGAGAGGAGCCGTCGAGGGCCCTCACCTCGCCGCCCCCACCGGCCATTATGTCCGCCCAGGCGCAAATGCGGGCCCTCCTGGACCAGCTTATGGGCACTGCCCGGGACGGTGAGTCTGGGCGGCCGGCCAGGCGAGGGGCGTGGGCGAAAATGAGGCGAGGTCGCCGGGCGGCCTGAGGCGGGGGCCAAGATCTTCTGCGCCTGCGCGGCGCACCGCTTCTCTCCCCCGCACACCGACCGCAGGCTCCGGGGCTTTGTCTAAATCGTTTCGCCTCTTAAGGGTCCGCAGCCAGGCTTTTTTCCCCGGCTAGTTGTGGGTCCCGGGCGGGCTCCTTCCTCGGAGTCCGCGCCGTCAGTGGGCTCCCATTTGCTGTCCTGCGGCTTCCTCCTCAGCCAGCACCCCTCGGTGAACTGGGGAGTTGGCTGAGAGATCTGGCAGCCGGGTGTCAGAACTCTCCGAGGTTCCTCGGAGAAGGACCTACACCCGGGGGAGCGGATGGGATTTGAAACCCCAGGCCGTTGTTCTGTAGCATTACATCTGTAGGGAGATGTAAATTGAGCTTTTCTAACGTGGGTTCCTGCCGAGTACTTTTCCAGCCTTCCCCTTCCCCCTGTCACACAGGAGAGCCTCTGTTTAGCCAGCGCTTGGCAGTCGGTAGGTAGGCTGTACGATAGGGAGGATTGCAAAATCTTGATGGTTGTCTCAGGAGAAAACAGTTGCATTTTTGCAAAACTATATACCTGCTGTGGTTTGTTTTCTGTTCTACTGAAGTAATGAAGTTGTAAGTTCACACTGGCACATTTGCAGGGCTGTGCAGATTCCTTGCACTATAGGAGAATAAGTGCTTTTTAGCTTTCTTTGTATATTGAGTTGCTTTTGAATTGCTTCCCATATTTTTATTTCATACAAACTGAACAATTGTGGCCCCTCTATTTTATTTATAAAGGTTCAGTGTATCTTTGCCTGCCTACATCAATCTGCAAGGGAGTTGCAGAAAAGCCTCATGTTCATCGAGCCGTGAGTCACAACCAATTTCTAAGCTGTTATAACAAAAAAGTGTTTGCTTTTTTTCACAAGTAACTTTAAAGTGTAGTTTAGCAAGAAAACATTTTCAATAAAAAGACACTACATTAATCCTGGATGCTTGCAAATCCTAAAATATATTCCTCCTTTAGTATTACACAGCTCTGTGTCGTATACACAGCTTACCTTTAAAATTTGTCACATACCACTTTGCCTTTACTTTTATGTATCATTCCCCCTGACTTCCTTACTGCAGGTGTGGGCAAGAAAACTTTTCCTTTAAAACTTTTCAACAGCGGGCATAAAATTCTGCAGCTGAGGTCTTGAAGAATGCAGATGGGTACAGTATGTGTTGGAGCTCACAGTGTGTATTCACTAACCTAGTTCATTTTTGGTTTTTTTGGTATTGTCTTGTTAAAAGTGACTCCCAGGTGTCAACTCTCTTTTTTTACGGGTGGGGCTGAAAGGGGGAAAGGAAGAATAAGAGATTATTTAACAGTCATCAAAATTAGAAACCCTTCTTCTTCATGTAATGTTAAGCAAAACACTGCCTATCCTGTACATCTGTCTATAACAAAAATTAGATTAATAAATAGCTTTTGTTGGTGGAAATTACCAGCTATCTAAGTCATATGTGGTGATTCGTGGCCCTCTGATTGGCATGGGTCTTTGGAATTTCAATGCCCACAGGTAGATGTGGGACTAATAACTGTTTAGTGTTCAGCCTTTTATTTCTGACTCCTTGACTTTTTTAGCACAATGATGGAGTCAGATCTCATTAAGTGTGATTCTTCATGTTATACATGGCCTCAAAAAAATGTGTATTCCACTCCACTCGTAAATATCTTTAGAACAGCATTTCATTACATTTGATGGGGAGAATGCAGAAATAATAGCCTGCAAAATATCCAGATGAATTATTGTACCAGATAACCTTTTGTGGTTAATGTGATAATACTGTTTTATTTAAAACCACAAATGAATTTCAGGAGACGAAACCAGACAGAGGGTCAAGTTTACAGATGACCGTGTCTGCAAGAGTCACCTTCTGGACTGCTGCCCTCATGACATCCTGGCTGGGACGGTAGGTGTATTTTGGGGGACCTCATAGAACATTCCAACATGGATGCTCTATAGGCAGTGAAGGTTTTTCAGGTTGACTCTATCTTCCTTTAGTATAGTGGTTCTGAACCTTCCTAATGCCTGGAACCTTTAATACAGTTCCTGTGGGTTGTGACCCACAGGTTGAGAACCGCTGCTT
Source organism: Galagoides demidoff (assembly GCA_963574575.1). Lineage (NCBI taxonomy): Eukaryota > Metazoa > Chordata > Mammalia > Primates > Galagidae > Galagoides > Galagoides demidoff. The sequence goes on from CAUYQV010041546.1 coordinate 20,961, forward strand.
TGGTAGGTAGAAATCCCTGATGCCCTTCAAATTATAGATTCTTTTAGTTTGGTGGGATTTTATATTATAGAACAAATTTCATTGCTGTAGTATTCTGTCTATAAAGTTGTCAGATTTTTGTAAATTCGTTTATTTTGAGATATTCACAACTAAGTAGTGCAAATATTATAATATGGTTGTAGCAAAAAGTATTATTAGGTCAGCCTGTAGTTCTTTTTTTTTTTTTGCAATTTTTGACCAGGGCTGGGTTTGAACCCGCCACCTCCAGCATATGGGGCCAGCGCCCTACTCCTTTAAGCCACAGGAATGGCCCATAGCCTATAGTTCTTTGAAGATTCTGCATGTTTGTTTGCTTGATTTCAAGATGAATAGTATGAAGACTTTTCTTTTTGAGACAAGAGTCTCACTCTGTCACCCTAGGTAGAGTGCCATGGTATCGTAGGTTATAGTAATGTCAAACTCCTAGGTTCCAGTGATCCTCTTGCCTCAGCCTCCCAAGTAGTTAAGACTACAGGAGCCCCTCATGAAGCCTGGCTGGTGTTTCTTTTCTTTTTTTTTGAGACAGAGGCTCACTATGTCGCTTTCACAGCTCACAGCAACCTCAAACTCTTGGGCTTAAGCGATTCTAGTGCCTCAGCCTCCTGAGTAGCTGGGACTATAGGCGCCAGCCACAATGCCTGGCTGTTTTTTGGTTGCATTTGTCATTGTTGTTTAGCAGGCCTGGGTTGGGTGTATAAGGCCCAGCACCCTACTCACTGAGCTATGGGCGCCGAGCCCCAGCTGGTTTTTCTAATTTTAGTACAGATAGGGTCTTATTCTTTCTCAGGCTGGTCTCAAACTCCTGAACTCAGGTGATCCTCCTGCCTTGACCTCCCAGAGTGTTGGGATTACAGCTGTGAGCCAGCACGCCTGACCTGACTCCTTGACTTATTTGGCACAATGATAGAGTTCTTTTCATTCAGGTCAGTTTATTTCATTCGAGTCTCCGCTCAGATGTTTCTCCATACCTCAGGAGCATTTGAGCAGAGACTTGAATGGTGAGAAAAACACATGTGAAATTTGTGAATACAAGCTGTAGGTGGAAGAGAAATTAGAGACAAAAGAAGTGCTGCTGGTGTGTGTAGAGTGGTGTGAGTGAGGTGAGACAGAGGCAGAAGTTATGGAACCAAGTGAATAATGAGAAGCCATGCAGTGAGTAGGGTCATTGCAGAGTTTGGGTTTGGACTTAAGCAGCTCAGCAAAGGGAGTATGAGAAGAAATAGGCTGAGAGTGAGGAGGAAACCAAAGAAGCACATGAAGAAAGTGTTTTGCAGAGGTGTGAATGAACAAATGTCAGAGACTACTGAAGGTCAATTATAGAAGGGGATCATTGTAAAGGTTGAGACTCACTATTGTGGGATACCCTGAAGTGAGGGATACTTGAATCAATAGCTCTGTGGACTTTGTGTTTTGTGATAAATTGAAATGAAGTAAGTATGGTTCTTTACAATATAGCAGAAAGATAAAAGTAGTTACAACCCTCAGCCTGCTAAGAGCATCTCCAGGTCCACATTTTTGCTCAAACCGTCTCTTATTACTAGTAAAGAGTGGGTCAAGGAACAATGGAGGTAATATTTTTTTTTTTTTGAGACAGAGCTTCAAGCTATTCCCCTGGGTAGAGTGCTGTGGCATCACAGCTCACAGCAACCTCCAACTCCTGGTCTTAAGCTGGTGCCTTAGCCACTTGAGCCACAGGCGTGGAGCTGAGGTAATCATTTTATTGAGGCTTGGGGTAAAATGTATAGTTTGTTTCTGAGACAGGGTTTTGCTCTTTCTTTTCTTTTCTTTTTTTTTAGAGACAGAGTCTCACTTTATTGTCCTTGGTAGAGTGCTGTGGAGTCATAGCTCACAGCAACCTCCAACTCCTGGGCTTAGGCAATTCTCCTGCCTCTGCTTCCCAAGTAGCTGGGACTACAGGCCTGGGCTGGATTTGAACCTGCCAGCTCTGATGTATGTGTCTGTGGCACCTCAGCCGCTTGAGCCACAGGTGCCGAGCCCTTTTTTTTTTTTTAAGACAGAGTCTAACTGTGTCGCCCTTGGTAGAGTGCCGAAGCATCACAGCTCACAGCAACCTCAAAATACTGGGCTTAAGCAGTTCTCTTGCCTCAGCCTCCTGAGCATATGGGACTACAGGCGCTTGCCAAAGTAATGCCCGGCTGCTTTTTGGTTGTCATTGTTGCTTAGCAGGCTGGGGCTGGACTTGAACCCCTCAGCTTTGGGGTATGTGGTCAGCGCCCTACTCACTAAGGTATGGGTGCTGAGCCTTCTTTTTTTCTTTTTTTTTTTTTTTTTTAAGCCAGTAACATTTAGGTAGGGCTTACTCTGTTGCCTAGGCTAGAGTGCCATGATGTCTTTTTTTTTTTTTTTTGAGATGGAGCCTCAAGCTATCCCCCTGGGTAGAGTGCCATGGCACCACAGCTCATAGCAACCTCCAACTCCTGGGCTCAAGTGAGTCTCCTGCCTCCGCCTCCCACAGGCGCCCGCCACAACGCCCGGCTATTTTTTGGTTGCAGCCATCATTGTTGTTTGGTGGGCCCTGGCTGGGGATTCGAACCCGCCACCTTAGGTGTACGTGGCTGGCGCCTTAGCCAATTGAGCCACAGGCGCCGAGCCCCATGATGTCTTTATAGCTTATACAGGGGTCCTCAGACGGGGCTAGTTCACTGTCCCTCAGACCATTGGAGGGCTGGACTGCGGGGCCCCGGGACGAGTCAGCTGCTAAGCAAGACAGGCAGCAGCGGCAAAAACACCCAGCGGGCCGGATAAATGTCCTAGGCGGGCCACAGTTTGAGGATGCCTGGCTTACAGTAAGTGCAAAGGCCTGGGCTAAGGTGATTCTACTCAGCCTTCTGCATAGCTAGGACTACAGACAGGTGCACACCAACATGCCTGGGCTAAATTTTTTTACTTTTTATTTTTGGTAGAGCCAGGATCTCACTATGTTGCTCAGGTTGGTCTCAAACTTCTGGTTTCAAGTGATCCTCTGGCCTTAGCCTCCCAGAGTGCCAGGATTATAGGCAGAGCCACTGCACCTGGCCAAAAATGTAGTATTGGTTAGTAAATTTGGAACAGGTAGCAACTAGAGGGAAAGTAGTGTAAATTTGTCCAGTAGAACTTGTTTTCTGAAGGTTCTAGAACCTTTAGTGCTCTTCTCTGTCAGCAGTGGTAGACTAGTAGAGGCTAGAGTGGAGAACACAGGTGTTTGTGTAGTAAAAATGGTCTGACATTCAATTAATTCCACTTGGAATATTCTGCTTGGTGTTAGGCTGCCAGGGAAGTGGCCAGTACTTCTCTACCTCCCTTGTGGAAACTATTTTAAATAGCAGTACAGGGTACTTAGAAGAATAAATGAAGCAAAAATTGTCAGGTTTTCAGGGACAGTGATTTTAGTTGCAACTTTGGCTTTTAGAATCAACCATTAACCTACCCCTAGATCTCCACATACCCAACATAATATGAGCTCCATCTGACTTCAGAATAAGTATAATGAAAGAGAAAAGTCAATCTTCTGTCAAAATGAGGACCTTACTACTAGGCAGACGATTTACTTCCCCAGCCCAGTGCTGGCTTTGTCACTGGTCATACTGAAGGGTATTTTATCAGTGAGCACAGCTTGTGCTTTCTGTGAGACTATGTCTTAAGAGTCAGGTGCTCCAAGATTGGTTGGCCTAGGATGTTAAAGATTTTATAACCTGTGAAGTTTTTGAAATTTTTTTTTGTTTTTTTAAACAAATGCTACTCCTGGTGATAAAACTAGAAACTAGCACTCTGTGTATGCACACACATTTAGTGCAACCCAAGAAACCAGCACGCAGGGCACAAAGTTCTCCCATGCTGACTTTGCCCGATACTACCTGTGAATTGTATTTTATTTTATTTATTTATTTTTTGAGACAGAGTCTCATTATGTTGCCCTTGGTAGAGTGCATGGCGTCACAGCTCACAGCAACCTCAAACTCCTGGGCTTAAGCGGTTCTCTTGCCTCAGCCTCCCCAGTAGCTGGGGCTAGAGGCGCCTGCCACAGCACCGGCTGTTTTTTGTTACAGTTGTCGTTGCTGTTTAGCTGGCCTGGGCCAGGTTTGAACCTGCCAGCCTTAGTGTATGTGGCTGGCACCATAACTACTGTGCTATAGGCACAGAGCCTGAAATAGTTTTGAATACCGTTGGAGTTTAAAGGAGTTCTGGACTCAGCAATTTTTTTTTTTTTTTTGAGCAGTTTTTGGCTGGAGCCGGGTTTGAACCCACCACCTCCAGTATATGGGGCTGGCACCGAACGCCTTTGAGCCACAGGTGCCGCCCAGCATTCTTTTTCTTTTAAACTAGTTATATAGACTTTTTTTTTTTTTTTTGGAGACAGAGCCTCAAGCTGTCCCCCTGGGTAGAGTGCTATGGCATCACAGCTCACAACAACCTCCAACTCCTGGGCTCAAGCGAGTCTCCTGCCTCAGCTTCCCAAGTAGCTGGGAACACAGGCGCCCGCCACAACACCTGGCTATTTTTTGGTTGCAGCTGACGTTGTTTGGCAGGCCGGGCTGGATTCGAACCCACCACCTTAGGTGTATGTGGCTGGCGCCTTAGCCACTTGAGCCACAGGCGCCGAGCCTTTTTTTTTTTTTTTTTGAGACAGTCTCAAGCTGTTGCCCTGGGCAGAGTGCTGTGGTGTCATAGCTCACAGCAACCTCCAACTCGGGCTCAAGTGATTCTCTTGCCTCAGTTTTTCTATTTTTAGTAGAAACGGGGTCTTGCTTTTGCTTGGGCTGGTCTTGAACTCGTGAGCTCAAGCAATCCATTTTGGCCTCTCAGAGTGCTAGGATTATAGGCATGAGCCACTGTGCCGGGCCTATAGACATGTTATTTTGTCTGCTTGGGGCTGTATCCTAATTGAGTTGTTGGGTTTTGTTAACATGCACTCTGTAGATTGGCACCATGATTCCCAGCATATGAATGTCCCTACTGCTGTGTAGGTGACGTGACCAGAGGTGAAAGATGTCTGCATAGTCTTGTGCTCAGGATTTAGGTTAAAAATATACACTGTTGGCTCGGTGCCTGTGGCTCAAGTGGCTAAGGTGCCAGCCACATACACCTAAGGTGGTGGGTTCGAATCTAGCCCGGGCCCACCAAAAACAACAAGGACAGCTGCAACCAAAAAATAGCCAAGCATTGTGGCGGGAGCCTGTGGTCCCAGTTACTTGGGAGGTGGAGGTGGGAGACTCCTTTGAGCCCAGGAGTTGGAGGTTGTTGTGAGCTGTGGCGCCACAGCACTCTACCCAGGGGGATAGCTTGAGGCTCTGTCAAAAAAAAAAAAAAAATTATGCACTATTGTCTAATTGTACTACCTTGGTTAGCTAGAACACATAATGCCACATCATGATAGAGCTTTTTAGTTTCTCAAATGGAGCAATTGAATGGGCCTTTTTATATCCAGGGTCATTTACCAGGTTAGGACAATATTGGGAGATTTCATTTGGCTCTGAATCAGTTGTTTTTTTTTTTTTTTTTTTTTGAGACAGTCTCATTCTATTGCCCTAGAATAGCATGCCATGGCATCAGCCTTGCTCAGAGCACCCTCAAACTCCTGGGTTCAAGCGCTCTTCCTGCCTCAGCCTCCTAAGTAGCTGGGACTGTAGGTGACTACCACCATGTCTAACTAATTTTTCTATTTTTAGTAGAGACAGAGTCTTACTCTTGTTCAGACTAGTCTCAAACTCCTGACCTCAAGTGATCCTACTGGTCAGCCTCTCAAAGTGCAAGGATTATAGGCCTGAGCCACTCTCATCTGGCCTGAATCAGCCTATTCTGCTTTATTCCCCTTGATATACGAAGAGTTACACAAAGCCAAGTGTTAGATTGTGTTGTAATTGCCAAAACGCAATTTTTTTTTTTTTTTTTTTTTTTTTTTTTAGACAGAGCCTCAACCTATCACCCTGGAGTAGAGTGCTATGGCATCACAGCTCACAGCAACCCCCAACTCCTGGGCTCAAGTGATTCTCTTGCCTCCACCTCCCAAGTAGCTGGGACTACAGGCACCCACCACAAAGCCCGATTAGTTTTTGGTTGCAGCTGTCATTGTTTGGTGGGCTAGGCTGGATTTGAACCCACTGGCTCAGGTGTATGTGGTTGGTGCCTTAGCCGCTTAAGCCACAGGTGCCAAGCTGCTAAAACACAATTTTTATCTGCTTTTCTCTTTTCTTTGTCTCTGTGCCAGGCACTGAATACTTGAGTAGTCAAGGTTGAAAGAAGAAAGGCTGTGTGTAAGGGTGTCAGCCCCACATACAGAGGGTGGTGGGGTCAAACCTGGCCCCAGCCAGACTGCAACAAAAAATAGCTGGGTGTTGTGGCGGATGCCTGTAGTCCCAGCCACTTGGGAGGCTGAGGCAAGAGAATCGTCTAAGCCCAAGAGCTGGAGGTTGCTTTGAGCTGTGGCACTGTGAGCTGTGGTTGCTGTGTGCTGGATGCCATGGCAGTCTACTGAGGGCGACATAGTGAGACTCTTATCTCAAAAAAAACCCACATTGTTTAAGCTGGATGTGGTGGCATGTGTCTGTAGTCCTAGCCACAGCTGAGGCAGGAGGGTCAGTTAGTTGAGCCCAGGAGTTTGAGATCACAGTGAGCTATGATTAGTACGCTACCTTCTAGCCTAGGTAATAGAGCAAGATCTTGTCTTTAAACAAAAAAGAAATATAGTACAACCTTCATAGTTGACTACTTCCCTACACTGACTTCTTCCTTAAGTTCACTTAATTTTTGGCTCAGCGCCTGTGGCTCAATCGGCTAGGGCGCCAGCCACGTACACCTAAGGTGGCGGGTTCGAATCCCCAGCCCGGGCCCGCCAAACAACAATGATGGCTGCAACCAAAAAATGGCCGGGCGTTGTGGTGGGCGCCTGTGGTCCCAGCTACTTGGGAGGCGGA